>CAXKVI010000790.1:0-95000 GCA_964058755.1 Campiglossa producta | reverse complement strand
CAATTTTTATGTTATTTTATTTTGTTTTATTTTATTTTTTTTTGTCAGTTTTATTTTATTTTATTTCATTTTATTTAATTTAATTTAATTTTTTTTTATTCTATTCTATTTTAATTTATTTTATTTTATTTTTTTTTTTTTTTTTATTTTTTTTATTTTATTTTTTTTTTTATTTCTGTTAATTAAATATTTTTTTTTTCATTTTGCTTAATTTATTTTTATTTTTTTTACTCTATATTATTTAGTTATTTTTTCATTTCATTTCATTTTAATTCTTTTCATTTTTTATGTTATTTTATTTTTTTTATTTTTTTTGTCAGTTTTATTTTATTTTATTTTATTTTAATTTATTTAATTTCATTTTATTTTAATTTATTTTATTTTATTTTACTTTATTTAATTTTATTTTATTTTATTTTATTTTATTTTTTTTATTTTTTTTGTCAGTTTTATGTTATTTTATTTTTTTATTTTGTTTTATTTTATTGTTTTTTATTTTTTTGTCAGTTTTATTTTAATTTATTCTATTTTAATTTATTTAATTTCATTTTATTTTAATTTATTTTATTTTGTTCTATTTTAATTTATTTTATTTTATTTTACTTTATTCAATTTTATTTTTTTCATTTTATTTTTTTTTATTTTACTTAAATTATTTATTTTATTTTATTTTATTTTATTTTATTATATTTTATTTTTTTTCGTTGTATTAATTTTTTTTTTGAAGCCCTACATTTCTCTTCCTTGGATATTTTTTTTTTTTTTTTTCATTCATCACTAAAATTGTTAGTGAATGTAACTGCTCATCTATGATATTAGCATACTTACATCACTTACGTACACATATTAAATGATTTTTTTTTTTCTTTGAGTAGCCTTAAGGGGTAATTATTTAGACGCTTGAATGGAAAAAAAATTCCAACGAAAAATTTAGCTTGCTATAATTTAAAGCTATTTAGTACACAAATTGTCAAAGGTGCTATTTGTACTTTCAATAAAATGTATATTACTAATTTCTCGGCAGGTTTCTTGTCGGTCTATACAGACAACTGTATTGACACATATATTTGGTTTATGATTAGTATGTTATCAAAAAAAATATACAAAAATTGTGCTAAATAGAAGAGGGTGCTTCACTATGGGTACTATAGTTACAGGTACTTCTTTTACTGTTATTATACTTTTTTTCTGTTTTTTTATTTTACTTATTGCATTTTTTTTATTTTATCTTATTTCATTTCTTCTTATTTTATTTTATTTATTTCATTCGATTGTACTCTACTCTACGGAATTCTTTCTTGGATTTGATTTTATTTTCGTACCTTTTTTGTTGTTCCATTCCTTTCATTCCTCTATCCTTTATTCGTAGATTTCCTCTTTTTATTTATTTTTTTTTTTATTTGAGTTTCCTTTCTAAATCCTATTTTCCTCAAAATTACTCCCCTTTTGCTTCCTTTAATTTCCTTTTATTTCTTTACGTTTAAAAAACTAATAGCTAATATTGTTTCACTCGAGAACAGGTGACAAATCGCCTTTTAAAAAATCCCCTTTCTTTAAATGCATTCAAGATTCGATAACCCTAGCACTCATTCATTATGATATTTGCCAGCTTAATTGATAATATACCTACTTAAGTACATATTTACATAGACTTATGAATTTGACATGGAGGTGTTAAGTAGTTATTGGGTGACAAAATGATTTACAAAATCTTGAAGTTCTTTACTATACTAGTATGTGTTTTACTTGACAAAATGACAAAACTTTCCCAAAGAAGACATAAAGAGAGAATGAGAGAATCGTAAACGTTCGCAGATGCATTCGCGAGTCATTCTCGAATCAATGTACAAATGTTTTTAGAAAACGAATCCATATGTTGAGTGGAAACTTTTGCGTGTGCATTCGCGAATCAATATAGGAACGTTGTTCTTGTCGTTTATCTTCGCAAGCGAATGATGCGTGAAATAATCGCAGAAGATTTGAGTAACAAATTTAAAAATTGCTATTGCAGGTACGCCGACCGAAATATGACCCATACCAATTTTTTCCCGGAACTTCTTGGTTTTATTTGGAAACATATAGGTACCTTTTTTTCTACATTATTTTGTGACTTTGTCGGAACCATTTCGGTATTCTTTTCGAGATCATTTCGGAACTTTAGCGGGATTGTTTTTAGATAGTTGCGAAATTGCTTTCGAATCATTTTGGGATTTTTTTTTTTCCGGAATCATTTCGGAACTTTTTCTGGATTGTTTCACGATAATTTCGGAATTGGTCCCTGAAATGATCCAAAAAAGTTCCAAATGATCCCTACAAAGTTCCGTAAAAGTCCAAAAATGATCCCTTAAATTTCCCCAATAAGGTCCCTACATGTTGTGGAATAAAATCAAGAAGTACGGGCAAAAGTTTTTCATACATTGATTTAAGAATGATTCGCGAATGCATTTGCGAACGCAAATCATGTGGATTTTTTGATGCGTTCTTGTACGCGAATTCGAATTGATTTTTTTCTGGCGTTATTATTCGCGAATGCGAATGCAAAAGAATCTAGATACTTGAATGTTCATAAAGGAATAGTTCTGGTACCATTATTTTGTTTTACATAGAATAACTTCGTTTTATAATAAAAATTAACTCCCCCTTAAAACTTCATTCAGTCGACTCCTATCACATGACCATTTAACATGCACTATTCCACCTATACATGGAAAGTAGTAAAACGTTATTTTAATGCGCATTTCAAAAAAAAAAAAAAAAAAAAAAACTAATGGCGGCGATATACTAACAGGTTATCATACCCCTAACGAGATTTTTAGCTGAGCTTCTCTTTCCAACTTGGTGTGTGTTGCTACAGTTTTTTGTCGACTCCGAACGGCACTTGCAAAGCAAATGAATTTTTTGCTGCGAAGCTTCTCATGGCAGAAATACACCCGGAGAGTTTGCCAAACTACTGCCGAGGTGCGACCCCGTTTAGAAAAATTGTTTTTCTAAAATCATTTTTGATGTTACTTTTGCCGGGCATCGAACCGCCACGACTTGGTGTAGAAGGCCGAACACTTAGCCGCTACACCACGGCGGACGCCATTCACAGCACAATTTTATTGCATTCAATGTCCACAACTATTAACGTTCAAAAATCCTTCATGATATAGCACGATTTAATCGAGTTAATTACAATCGTTAAAAGTGTTATAAAACAACAATAAGTTTAATTGAGAAAGGTGGTTGTCCGAGCAATAGAAATGCACTTTTAGTTCAGCAAAAGTTTTCAAAGTAAGGCAATGAGTATCGAACTCAGTATCGAATACGCATACAAGTAAGCGTAACAATTTTTTTTAGTACTACTATGACTGTCACCACATCGTTCATTAAGTATGCATTAAAATTTGTACTAACTAAATTGTCAACATTTTATTATACCGTAATGACACATTAACACAAATAAGATAACAAATGAGTACAAAACTTGTAGAGTTATACAAATATGTACATAGAAATTAATTAAACTTATTGCCCATGCATACATACAAATATATATTCGCACGTGGTAAAAGCTGCTCCGTACAGAAACTTTTTTCAGAGTTATATATTTTTTGGACTTAGCCGGTTTTATTTTCAGTATTTTTTAAGCGATTCTGAACATTGAACACATTATCTTGGCTTGCGTCATTTATTGACTCTTAACCGCCTAGGCGATTTTGGCCGTTTCGTATCAAAGCACGCCAGTCATTCCTTTTTAGCGATAATTGACGCCAATTGGAAACCCCAAGGGAGTTCAAGTCAGCCACCACTTGGTGTTTCCATCTCAGTCGAGGCCTCTCCCTTCATCTGCTGCCGGATTTGGGTGTCGATAGGAAAACCTTCTGTGCTGGACCTTCTGACTATGGTCAGGTCTGCGGAAAGCCCGTATATCATTAAATTTCCTTCGATAATCCCCGTTGGCATCACGGGAAAGACCATGAATCTACCGAAGAACTTTTCTCTCAAATACTCCAAGGGCTACCTCATCTTCTCTTGACACTGTCCATGATTCCAAGCGGTACATCAGGACTGGTATGATGAGAGACTTATAGAGGGTGAAATTTGTTTGTCGAGAGAGGACTTTACTTCTCAATTGCTTACTTAGTCCAAAGTAAGACTTGTTGGCAAGAGTGATTCTCCGTTGGATTTCTAGACTGATACTATTTTCGGTGTTAATGCTGGTTCCCAAATAGATGAAGTCCCTCACCGTTTCAAATTTGTAGCTATCAACGGTGACTTGGCTTCCAAGGCCCTGGTGCGCCGATTCATTTTGATTACAGCAGATACTTCGCCTTGTCCTCGTTGACCGCAAGACCCACTTTTTTCGTTTCGTTATCCAGTCCAGAGAAGGCAGCGCTTACGACGCGGTTGTTAAGGCCAATGATATCAATATCATCGGCATTGCACGCTCTTGTAAAAGATTGTACCATTGTGGTTTAGCTAACTCGAATTATCCTCCCCAGCATCAGGTTGAAGAAATCGCACGAAAGGGAGTCCCCTCGTTTGGTTTCAAATGACTCCGAGAGGTCCCCCCCGATTCTGACGGAGCTGTTGGTATTGCTCAACGTCATTTGGCAAAGCCACATAAGCTTTGCAGGGAAGTCAAATTCAGACATGGCGGCATACAGGCAACCCCTTTTTCCGCTGTCAAAAGCGGCTTTGAAATCGACAAAGAGATGGCGTGGTCGATTCTTTTATCATGGGGTCTTCTCCAGGATTTGGCGTATCGTGAAAATCTAGTCGGTGGTAGACTTACCAAGTCTAAAGCCACACTGATAAGATACAATCAGTTTGTCTACGGTGGGCTGCTTTCTTTTACCACAATATGCTAGAAAGAACCTAAAATGCGATATTAAGAACATTGATTCCGCGGTAGTTGGTGCGGTTAGCGGGATTGCCTTTCTTGTCGATTGGGCAGAGCACACTTAAATTCCAATCTGGAGGCATGCACTCGTCTGACCATATTCTGCATAAGAGCTGATGCATGCTTTTTACCAGCTCTTCGCCTCCGTGTTTGAACAGCGCGGCGGGAAGTCCGTCTTTTCCAGGCAATTTTTATATCGTATAGGGGACAGCGATCATATGCATGTTCAAGTTGATCATAAAAGGAGTCCTTCTCTACGTCGTCCGTCTCTTCAGTCGGCGCGTATGCACAGATAAATGTTATGTTAAAGAACCTCGCCTTGATTCGGATCGCGCTAGACGTTCGTTCACGGACGTGAACGCTAGTACTTGGCGGCGCAGTCTCTTTCCCATCACGAATCCTACACCACTCGCTTTCCGGACATTCCAGGTATATGCCCTCGTCCATGGCAGAGCATAAGAATATTGACATCATTGTGGCATCTAGCCGCATATTTTTCTTTTGATTTGTCATAACTTTTCAAGTTATGTTTTAAATGTATCTGGCTCGCCAGTAAATTTCAAATATATATCTCGACCCGTTTCTTTTTTTTTCGAAACACTTGGCAAGCACTTGGGTTCTATGTTTGATCTGTCGTGTTAAAAGCCCATGTCCCAACAAGTAAACACAAAAAAATAAATCATTATAAGGAAATCACTGGCACTCCCTATTTACTGCTAAAATGTGACACCAGAAAATTGCCTATTTAGAAAAATAAACAAAACAAAGTACATAATTAATAATAATAGATATATGAACTAATAAAAATCGGCAAATGTTAATAAACATTTCGTTCATTGGCGTGGCACCAGCCTAGAAAACTATAAATTACGAGGTGTGCTCAAGAAATACAGTAAAATCACTGAAACAAGTACATTGGTGGTTGGAACTCTCGAACTTTTTGAATGGGCAGCGAATGCAACTAGTTGAAAACTCCTTTACAACTTGTTTAAGCGACATAACATGGTTTCGTTTATTTCATCTGCATTACATATTATTGTAATTCGCAGATAATTTATGGAATATTCGGAATACATAGCTTATAGTCGCAGTCACAAAATGTGGTTTTTCACAAGCAAAATGGGGTAAGCCAATAGTCGCCAATGCCTCAGAGCCCAAGTGCTCACCACCAAATAATAAATATAAGGTGTAACAAAACACAAGTGGTTTTTCACAAGCAAAATGGGGTAAGCCAATAGCCGCCAATGCCTCAGAGCCCAAGTGCTCACCACCAACAATTTTGAGGGGTTTTCTAAGGAAGTGAGAATAGCCAACGATGCATTCTCAGAGCCAAAGTGCTCGCCCCAATTAATACATACAGAGTGTCAATACCAAAACACAGTCCGCTAGACTTGATGGTACATACCAATAATTTAAAAGAACCAAACACAGTCCATGAGACTTGATGGAATATAAAAATAATAAAATAAATAAAATTAAAAAGACTTTGGTTGAGGTGGGATTCGAACCGGCAACCCCGGCCAACTCCCTCAACCATATAATATAGCAACAACAATAATAATAAACTGCTCGCCGCCCACCATTTAACTCCAGCTTAGATACAACTAGTTGGTGCACCGGGCCCAACTAGTCAGTGTTTTGTCTTTTTTCCATATAAGCAACTGGTATTTTTTACGTGTTTATGTCCTACGAAATGTCAATTGTCAGAAATCGACCAGAACATGCCAGTCATCTACTAGTCATGATATACTAGAATTATACTAGTTGTAAAATACCAGTCCCATACTAGTTCAAACTGGACTGGTATGATTTCCATAAAATGAACTAGTCCCCATACGAGTCCAAAATGCAATGAACATGGACTAGTATGATTTCAACCAGAATTTTCATGACTTACTCTTTATTTTATCATTTGCCTTTATTTTCATATTTATTCTTAAGAATGCAGCGACAATTTGTATTTACCCTATCACGAAAAAGCATCTATGAATTATTAGATAAAAAAGAAGCAAACGAATCGAATGAATTTTATATATTTTCTTTTTCTGGTATGATTTCATCATTCCAACTTGATTTCGGACATTCCAACTTTTTTGGTAGTTTTTGAAAAAAAAAGGATTTTAGGTCCCATTTTTTCTCAGAAACTTTAGAACTGTTCGGAGCATATCGTACCGTTTCTGCCTTACAAGGCATTCTAGTTGACAATAAACCCGAGTTTATTGACAACAACAATATGAATAAACTGAATTAATTCCCCTTTAACTCGAGTTTATGGCCCAACGTGAACGCCATATTAAGCGTGTAACTACCTTCCTGGGAAAACTTGTTTTTTATGTGAAAATGGTCTGAAGACATCGAGAAAACCGAATATAAAATCAACTTGATACAATAATCAACCCTTAATGGCCTACATTGTTGGTTATTTCTCTTTTGTGGGTATGTGGTTAAGGCAGAAACGGGAGGATATCTAGAACAGCTTTTATCGTATTTTTCAAACACACCTCGTGCACAAGAAAAAGGCAATTGACTTGAAAAAAAACATTATTTTTTTGCTTGTATATTTTCCGATCAATATTTAGCCCTAACCCCTTACCTACCCACTTAACATTCTATTGCGTCACAGTTAAGTATGTATCGAGCTATAAACGGCAAAATGACTTAAGTGAATAAGTATTTGATTTTCTATTTTTAACTACAATCAATAGCCTATCCTCAAATAGATAAGCAGACTTAACGTGAGAGTTATACAGTATACCGTTGAGAAGCTATAGCTTCTGTAAATTTGTATTAGGAGCTAATTGCCCTTTTGACGCTTAAGGCTCGATTTTTTGCATGTAAGAGTGTACCGTTACCAATATTTTTATGTTCATAATATTGCTAAAAATAGTTAGAACTCATCCTATTTCTTCTATATTAATTTTTTGCAGAGAAATGCGACTAGATTCCAATTCCAATGAGGATACTAAGACGTCGACAGACTCGACATTGTGCGTAAGTAATCAAAGATCGCTAATGTATTAGTAGACAAGTAAAAATGTTTACGGACTAATATTTTTTACTTTTTCTTTCTATTTTTCCTATTTCAAATCCAACAGAAAGTGAAATTTGATACACTCTCAGTCTGGGGCGGTTTAGAGAAGACAGATAGCCGTTTGCCAATAACGGACTATTCCACTTTGGGTGGCCCACGTCACAATTGCAGCCCATTTCCGCTATCCAAAGATATCAACAATCGGTTTTTGTTATGGTAAATATTGTTCGTTCTTTTCATTCTTACACCAGTTTTATCCAATTTTCCTTCCGTGTTTCTTCTAATACCATTAAGTGCGAATTTTCTAAAAAAAAAAAAACAACAGCAATTTGTGTATTTTTTGTTACATTTTACAGGGAGGGTGATATAGCCACACTCGAAGTGGATGCCATCACAAACATAATCGAGGAGACACAAAACGAGACTAATCCAATTGCTGAACGAATTTATGCTGCTGCCGGTAATCAATTGAAAGAGGAATTAAGCAATAATTTAAAAGGTTTGTAGTTGCTCGTTTAACGTCCCCTATTCAACTACTATTCAATTCCTTTATAGAGTGCCGGACTGGAGAGGTGTGCGTTACTCGTGGCTACAATTTACCAGCCAAATATGTTTTACACACCGTCGGACCAGCTGTTAAGGAGACATACAAAAGTGCTGCTGAAAGTGCATTGCATTACTCTTACAGGTAAAAAGGATATCGTAATGATAGGGTGGTTGATTTAAAAAGAATAGTCTTAGAAGATTAAGTACTCTAGTCGCCAAGCTTCCTACGAATTCCTTGAGTACTACTTGGTCAGATAAAAATTGTGTTTTTCCTATATCGAAAACTCAATTGTCTTTGAAGTATAAATATATACCAATTCAGAAGACACAAAGAACACTAGTGAAAAGATTCGTCTGCCCCACAGTTTTCTTCAATGTCTCTGTGTCCCGGGACCCATGTGAGGTTCACGCGAGCAGGTAGTCTGAAGGAGAGCTCAAGGCTCAAATCCTTTGAATAAACCTCTACAGTATTTAAAACCAGATGTTTACTACATACTAGCGGATATCCGCGACTTCGTCTGCGAAACTTACAAACACGGACCATAAATACGGTTTTTATAATGTCTCGACTGCAGCGCCATCGGGCAAGTTTCTTTTTATAAGAGATTTTTTCATATCAAACATACAGATTTTGCAGTTAAAACCACCACCGCACCATCTAATCTAATCTTGCCTTGCGCCATTTATTGACGCTTAATTGCCTAGCCGTTTCGTATCAAAGTACGCCAGTCATTATTTTTTAGCGATAACTGGAGTGCTTCTTTGTCCATTCACATGACGCAGCCAGTGGAGCCTTTGGGCTTTAATTCGCTGAACTATGGTCAGGTGTGCGTAAAGCTCGTACAGCTCATCGTTAAATTTCCTTCGATACTCGCCGTTGGCTTCACGGGAAGGACCATAAATCTTCCGAAGAACTTTTCTCACAAATACTTCAAGGGCCATCTATTCTTCTCTTGACACTGTCCATGAAGCTCCATCTAGCGGGAAAATTTAGACTCTGACGAGAGGACTTATCTAAAAAATTAAATAGTGCTTGACCCAATTTGTCACACAAAAATCACCTTCATCTCACTTCAAGTATATTCCGTTCGTCCTCCAAACTCTTAGTAGATCATTCATCCTGCGAGAGCCTTTAAAACAGTTGTTTCTTAGGATAGTATCGATAGTCACAGTCCTCGTCTTAACTTCCCAGCGCAAACCATTTACAACTCCTGATAAAATTACCCCTTTTGTAGGAGAAATCAGGGGTAGCATCGTAGCTTCCCTCTGGGAAGGAGTGGCTTGTGATAATCGGCGCACTTAGACCAAGTTAAAAAGCCCCCTATCAGTTTAAACCATCTTCTTGAAACAAACGGATAGTTTAAGAAGCATATTGAATCCGTGACCACTAACCAAGGTTATCTAAGGATGGGTAGGCGACCTCATGCAGCATATCCGGATGGGAACGACTAGCCTCTCCGCGTGCCATCTAATAAATCATTGCCCCGCACAACAGTAGATATGTCTTCCCTCTTGAGGAGGTGCGTAACGAGAAGGCTGCCTGGGCCAAGTCGGCCACGTTAGGGCCGCACTTTAACATGCTTACTCGTACACATGTTCCCCTATTAGCAGTATATAACGAATCTACTAATCTACTATGTCATATCTTGCCTCGCAAGTTCACTGCTTCCGAGATAGCACAAACTACCGCCTTGTAACCATCAGTGTAGGCATTTACGCAACCCAGAAAGTATTCTCCTCTACCCTACATGCTCACTCCTCCCTACTAGTTATTCTCGGCAAGGCTGGTTGTATGATACTCGGCTATAAGAACCTATAACTTGCTGAATAATGTTTTATTTGCAGTCAGAGGACAATCTAAATACTTGCCTGAAGGTCACCCAGAGTCTGAGGTACTTACTTACTTAAAATAGCCATTAACCGCCTAGGCGATTTTGGCCGTCCAAGGGAGGATGGGATCATGTGTAGAAGTCCACGAAAGTGGAAAAAGTTTCTGACCGATATTCAACTTGGAATGGCCACAGCGATTCTTCTATGTGCGGTCCAAGCAGCTCACTACGCCCGCGTCGTATCCTCTGGATAGCCACTAAACATCCGTTCGGTGATGAACTGATGTGAGAAAGCGACAACCTGACAAGGCCACTCCGACATAATCGGTTTGAGGGTTTGCCAGGGGATTTCAACAGCAGCGTCTGGCATCATGAGGTGCGGCTGCAAGCGGGCGTCTGTCTAGGATCAAGCGGCTCGCTATATAAATGTGCAACTTAAATCCAACTCCACGAAAAGTGGGTTGTGCGCAGGGTTTGGAACCCTCACAAAATTCCACTGAGAGTCTGAGGTAACTTTCCCCTAAAAACGATCGAAGGATCATCGGCATCAGAAGTGAGTAAGTGAGTATAGAGTAGGGCTCTATAGCAGCGGTGAAAGATGCCGCGATTATTATAATAAGCTGTTTTTGTACTCTCTGCATCCTTATCCCACGTTTAGCTAGTTTAAGATATCCACTCTTCATTTTTGGGATGGAGGAGATAGTATAGAAATATTTGCTTAAGATGTTGTGATTTCTGTAACAGCGCTTCGTCGTTCTTTTTGTTTCGCGATTACTAGATCCCAACTCCCAGATTTGATAATACCAATAACTAATTCTTGTTTTTCATATCTTCTTTCAGGAATGCTCTGTACAAAGCTAAAGATCTAAATTTACGTACAATCGCTGTCAGCAACTTAAGTGCCAATCAGAGTAGTTTCCCAGCCGATTTAGCTGCCCATATAGCGTTGCGTAAATACACTTAAAATTTTCTTTAGCAATACAAAAACTTATTTCTCATACTTTCAGGTACAATTCGTCGATTTTTAGATAAATATCTAACACAAATTGTGATATTGTGTGTTAATTCACACGAACGTGGCATTTATGAGGTGCTAGCGCCGCTCTATTTTCCACGCGATCATCTCGAAGAGCGTAGCGCTCTGTGGCAATTGCCAAAAGATATTGGTGGTGAATGTGGTGAACCACAAAATACCGATCGACAAATACGTATCATACGAAATCCACAGCACAGCGTTCTAATGAGACACAGTAAGTTGACTAGATAACTGGTGGATATGTAGTTAATTTTAAGATAGTACTAGTGGGAAAAAAAGTTACCCAAGAAGTTCCAAGATTTGAAAACTACCAACTGAAGAGACCGAATTCCGAACATAAAAGAGACATGGGGCTTCCTGAGGGACAGTTATGCCAAGAAGGAAACATTTACTTGTTTGGAATATCCGTATTAGCCACTTAGGCGCCAATTGGAGACTCTCATAATGGGAGACACCGCGTAATCGCAGGCCTGCTTACGCTTGGTCCTTCCATCGGAGTGGTGGTCCCCTGCTTCCACTGGCGGATGTCGATAAGAATACCTTCTGGGCCGGAGCATCTTGACTCATTTGCACAACGTGGCCCAGCCAGCGAAAGCGCTTGGTCTTAATTTGCATAGCTATTTCAAAGCCTGCATAGAGTTCATACAGCTCATCGTTAAGTCTTCTATGGCACTCGCCGTCGCCAAAGTTTAGAATCTTTTAACTGTTAACAATTGTATTTCTTGGCACTACTACGGGGTAAAAAAAGCTCAAAAGAGTCCTTCTAAACCAAAAAAAAAAAAACATTTCTTTAGAAAAATTCCTTGAATTTCTGAAGGGCTTTGAATCTGCATAAACACCCCTAAGGTTTGGGAAAGTTTTGGAGCTTAGGACAGTTCTTTCACAGATATTCATCCGATACGTTCCGATACCAACAAGTTCTTGTGCTAACTGGAGCCGATCGTGGATTGAAGTCGCCTTTTAAGACAGGCATAACCCTTGTAACATAGGTTAACTGCGCGACACGCCAATCAAATTCAACGTGACACCTACTTAGGTAGTGTGCGAATACGAGCAGGGGACTGAGGTGTCCAGCAAGTGGCCAGCACCCTGGGGGAGTCTTCCTTTTTTTGGTTCAGTGAGTCGGTGGAGTTGTAGCCTTAGGGCTTTTTCCTCCACCGACAAGGTAAGTGGAAAGACCTTGCCGCTTCGGCGGCGTACCGATTTCCATTTAGCTCTGGCTCTGGAGCAGACCGATGGATGGACAAGGGGGATAGCGCTGTGCCTTTAGGGTGTGTCCCCCTGCAGCTCTTCGACCGGCCTGCGAGTAAAATAGCCTCTAACCGCCTAGGCGATTTCGGCTTCCATACAGCCATCTATATATAGCGCGCTACTATGAATGCAGTGGTGTCCAGCCACCGAACTAGCATCCTAAAAGATTCACCTTAGTCTCGTTGTTGGAGTACCGTCCCTAGAGGAGTGCTACCGCCAAGCAGCATTGCACCAGGTAAATCCCGCGTCTATTGACCCGCTCAACGGTCGCTGCTCCGCTACTGGTACGCTCTCCGCCGCGTTACTTCCGCTCCCTGCGAGCCTCTATCCACCCGCTTCTTGTCAGCTGTGTCGTTCCACTGCTACATTGTCGTTACGCCGCTCTTTATTACAGCTCAACTTCTTGGCCCCTGTTGTTGCTCTTCGGCCACTACGACTGTCGAATCACTACCGGAGAGAATATTTTATACCGACCACTTTCAACAAGTCTGTCCGTGCCTACACGAAAAGCTGCTTCTCCTCGACGCCTTAAGGCCGCGTGTGTGTGTGTATCGTGTTTTTATTTAGTAGGGGTTAGTGGGACCTCTGCTGACCTTGGACAGACTGAGCTTACCTCAGCCTTCGACAAAACCCCCTCATACCCTGTCTAGGCTTTTCTTATACTAACTATCGCCTTTTCGGTTCCCAGAATTTATACCATTTTGTATCCAATTTCAAAGCACTCATATCTCACTCTGCTTGAGAATTCATATCTTCAAAAACACCAACAACTTTTTATATTTAGTTTTGGACAACTTATCACAATAGCCTTGGATTGTTCATACGTCATAAATATCTGGCTATGCCAAGATACACATGTCGATAGCTACCTATATGTTTGCGAACTAAGTCCACCTAAAATTTGCAATATGATAAATTAATTTTGTTATCGTTTTACCCAAGCATTTTATTTCGCGAAGTAATGACCATACGACAACGAACCCTAATAATATTGTCGTAGCATTTTTCTGAATCAGATGACTGTGATTCCGTACTCTGTTCTTTGACTAATGAGACAATAAAACAAAGTTAAATATTGTTCTCTCTTAGTCAAAAGTTACCAGTTATGGGAACTAATAATCATATAGGTACTTGAAAATACGGGGTCGCAGTACTTTTCATAGGAGAGAAAGAGAGAGCTGGAAATAATTTGGAAACACTACAATGTTGCTTTCCTCAAGGCTTCATCTTTGGAAGGTTTTAAATATTTTCGAAATCCTATATCATAAATTTTAAATTGCTTTTCTGTGGGTCTTCCATATGGGGCATAACAACTGTTGTGTGAAGTGCAAGTACGATACCCAATACACCACTGCTACTGCCACTTCTTTTTAAGTTTTTGTTTTTTATTTTGTGGTCTTCGTTCCCCTTTGAAATCCCGCCTATGTGCGTTGTTTGACTGATAAGTTTGATAAGATTGCAAAATACTTTGAGCAGGATTTTAGAGTTGCCAAGGTTTTGATTAAAATGAGCTTAACATTTTATTATTTGACTCGATATACTGGGAGATTAAGCTCGACGCTCTCTTGAACACCGAGACCGAGTCGACACCGCGGTGAGGATATTTAAAATTTAGATTAGTAGGATTTCAGGAGTGTTTCCGTAAAATTATTTTTAGGGAAGTGGACCCGGGACCGCCCTATTCGAAACTATCGTATAAATGGTTGGATTTACTTCAAATTTGGTATGTAAGTAGCGTTATGCTTAGGTTAAAGTATGGTATGATTTTTCTTCCGGGAAGTGGACCAGGAACCGATCTGTTCTAAACAATCGTATTTATGGCTCGATGAGCTTGATATTAGGCGTGTAGATAGCGTTTCACCCCAATAAAATATGAGATAATGTATCTTCCGAGAAATGGTAAAAATGGTAGAATCTTATTCAGGTGTTTTCCTTTGACGTACCGCACGCCGGGTATCACTAGGTAGTCATAAACATCAACATAAGGCATCAACTCTCAGCCAAACCAAGCAGTAGATAGTCTTGTATTTGTATTCTCAAAATGATTCATTAAGACTTAGATAAATAATGTAAATCAAATATTATCTAATATGAATCAGTTTAAGGTTATCTACTACTCGCGCTGGCAATCACTTCAACTGATAAAAACCATTGATTTTATTTTTCGCTTTGGTATTTGCTGACTTATAGTTGAAGTGTAAAGGTTGCGAAGAGTTCTTATTCAGTTTTTGTGAGTAAAGCTCAATATCGCGGAATATTATACCAAAAATATAGAAGACTGATTAACTATCTGGAGTGATGGGGAAATTATAGTGTAAGTGAAAAAGTACAAGTTATGTATTGTGAAAAGACAAACTTCAACTCACAAAGACGGTTACTATAAGTATATGGTTTCTATATTCAGACTAGTAGACCCGGCAGATATTATCCCTCACAAAGGTAGAGTGGTCAAAATATTAGTCGATAGATCTGAAATCTGCCGATAACTTCGAACTGCAGTCCCCAACCATCTTCAAAACCTGACTTGTATCATCAATCTCTGGGTAAGTTTAAATGTCGGTTCTTGAAGAAGATCTTGCTAATTTTCTGCTGCAACGATAAATTTATTCCTATAAAAAGTTCAATATTTGGCAACGTGAACAATTGCGCGCTCTCTGTCCCACTCCGAGCAATGACTGATTCGCGATTAGCGTAAGGTCACGTAAAATCGAAACGGGAAATAATGAAATCAGTCATGATTTCATTTATCGGGTTCATTGTGTTCCTTATCTCTGCCCGTTTGTGATGCCTCAAAAACAGATCAATTGCACGCCACAACTCAAAAGAGTTTTGACACTCTGGATAGCAAACAAAATATCTTTCAATCGTGTATAGATAAATATGTAGGTTGATGGTCTTTCGTTTTCGTTTTTTTTTTTTGTTTGTTTTGTATCTATCTTTATTCGAGTTATTGCCATTTATCATCTCTTCGCTGCATTTAACGATATCTTCGACGAAAACATGTATCTATCAGAATAAAATAGACCTCAATATAGTTAATGCAGTTCATTTTCAGTAAGCATTTGCACCTTTTCGGAACACGTTGAGAAGAGCTGAAATTAAATATTTTTCGGGTTTCAGTTATTTTTAGCATCTTATTGTGATTCGTACATATTTCTACACTTCGTATACCATTCGCTTTTACTTTAACCGTGATTAATATGAAACTTCGGTATCGAAACTTAAAAGGTAACTATGCAGTAGAGATGGGCGTCGTGCATGTTTTTGACCGTGACACGAAACACGCACGTATGTGCCACGTGCTCGTGTTTGAAAATGTGATTTCGTGTCGTGCTCTTGCGTGATCGTGCTGGGTCCGAAACCCAAAAAAACACGAACGGCCTATCTGAACGAAAATTCAATACATTTTTAGCTGAGATTGGTTGTTTCTGGAAGAGATTCTGATATATATTAGAGGGGGTGTGAAAAATCCGAAAAATGGCCAGGGGAGTGAAATTCTGAATCGTGACCGTGTTGGTCGTTCAGCAAAAATTGTGCACGCGCCCATCTCTACTATGCAGTGATCTTATATATCATCGATAACAATGCAAAACCACGTACCGCACAAACTCGAAACCGCGTAACCAAAGTTTTGGTCAATATTTTTCCTATAGTTCTACCATGAAGATCTATTAATTTATTGTCAAAACACCTAGATTTTGGTTTGGAAAATAATTCAAAGGAATCGAACTTGATAAAAACGTGATCTATAAATTTATTATCCGTCTTGAAATTTCAGATTTTGTAAGTGCAAACAGAGTAACACATCCATATTTTGTTTACGTAGACTTTCCTTTATGCGTTACGTCTTTTTTCATTGTAACCCACGATATGTATTTCTAAAGTGAAAAGAGATAATGGTAGTCCGACTTACTTGCTTATTATTGAAAAGTTTTGGCCGGTGGCAATCTATACATTTATATTCGTAATCTATAGGGTGGAGTTTAATATTTATTTATTGGCGTCTATTGGCCCTATTCTGACTGTCGAAACGAAAGGCGATCGAAAGCAAGGCCAATTTCTGTGGTGAGTTTGATAATATTCCGGGTTTTCGATTAAGCCGAAATTTTGAATGTATGCTTAAATTATTGTGCTGCAAATAGGTCCTACATGTTCCATCAGAAACCTCTTTATGGGAGAAATACATTCAACGGATTTGACACTGCCGAGAGGCGAGTCCATTTGGAAAAATTTGTATCGCCCACATTTTATGTTACCTGCCCCGGTACTCGAACCTAAGACGTTCAGTGTGGCAGGGCAGCAAAACTACCAAAGAACTTTTGTCTCCAATATCCAAAGTTTTATCTCATCTAATTTAAAACTTGTTGATCACACCTTTTTCTCTGAGAAAATAATTTATAAGTTAACTTTCGAATAGATTCTAATAGGTTATAACTAGAGATCGGAATAATATGTCAAATCAAGCGCCTGAAAAAAACGTTGTAAATTTATTAAAGAAACTGGGTTTACTGTGGTAATTATGTTAGCATAATTTTAGGCGTTTGATTTTGACATATTTTCCAATCTCTAGATACAACCCATGAACCATTGAATCAACATTGTGTCTCAAGCGATACGGTTAACGAACGATTTCAAGATGACCGACTGAGCAGCGTAGTCGGTGACATAGCAAGCAAACAGGGAAGCCGTGGGTCTGGACATAACCCAGTATCTCCGGCACAGAGAACAAACTGTTGTGGAAATACCATTGTCACATTGTTAAAGTCTGTAGAAAACTCGCTTAGTTATGGCCTTCTCTCTTAGCTTTGGCTACACGATAGAGTTATGGCCTTCTTAATTCCCCGCGCTACTTACCAACGAGGTGCTGCTTCCACAACTCCAAATGCCTAATGAACGTTGGCTCATAAGTTTGCTATAATTCCCAATGTATTCAAACACTGCTACCAACATCATTATTTATTAACGCTTAAGCTGATTTTGGGAAACGTTTGGGGAAGTGTTGTCCGATAGTTACAGTCCTTTCAGGGATATGGACCCGACAAACTCCGGTACTTGCCCTACTTGCTCGACTGTCGCGGGAGCGATTTGGTATGACCAATAAAACCTTCTAGATCATCTCGCGCCTGTTTCTGTAAGGAAGAAGAAAGTTAGTAATGTGAGGTGAGAGCAATCATATCCGTAGATCCAGCACCAAGTTGCACGTCATTACCTCTTATGATCTGCAGTGGCCTCTTAGGACAGTTATACCTACATACCTCCCTAGTCTGCACGGGTGACCTCGAACAGCTCCTCGCCGTTGGCATCTGGAGAAGGACCATAATTATTTTGGATAACTTTTGTCTTAATACTCTCATCTGCTTAACACACTACTAATTTTTTCGAGCTTTACATCAAAATAGCTATAATGAATAGATATATAGACTTTCTCAATTTTTCATTACCGGGTGGTGGAGCTCAGAATCCATCACTTCTATTGTAGTAAGGTGTTAATTTGCGAGGTCGCCATTATGGTTCCTTCCAGAGTTTTCCCAGGTAATAGGAATACCTGTTATTTCCGCCAATTTCCAGGAATTATTTGTGTTACCCAACATCTCGTGACATAAGTGCCTTTTTTTCTTCTAAAATCCTCTCTTCTATCTATGCTTCGATATGGCTGACAAGCATGGGTTATTGCGCTCGAGGTGAAGGTTTCCCCTTCGTCATCAGCTTTCAGGGAAGGTAACCTATAGCACCTTGTGTTACTAGCCCGACTGTCTTGGGAACGATTTCCATTGACTCCGTAGCCTGGGTCGAAATGGGATTTAGTCGCCTCTTATGACAGGCATACTTACCTCGGGCGTAGTCTAAACTCCTAACCTGCAAGGGTTGCAGTGATCGTCATCATGTGAGCCTTTTTAATTTGAGGGTTCTAAGCTCAGCTCATAGCCCGGGCCATGTTATATTAACACCTTTTTAGCGAGCCGATTGACTCAAAACAGACGCCCGCTTTAAGCCGAAGCTCTCAGTGATCAGGCAGGGATTTTATTAGTACCACTTTAAAAACCTAGTTTACGGTTGATTCCGTGTCTAAATAGATAATGGGCATTTCATTTCGCTTCATCAAAATTGGTTTCCTTTCCTTACTTTTTGAGTACACAGCTATTGAGAGTATCGTTAATCCACAAACAATTTCTAATTTATGACTAACTTACTCTTAAAAATCTTACCTCTGACCTATGCTCCTCACGTACGAGGACGGTAGGTCTATGTGACTGATCCCCTTATCAGCTTCAAAAAAAAAGCCTACAAAGATTGTTGAATGCGCCACAACTGACGGGAGCTTAATATCTTTAAAAAATTTTGTATGTATGTATATGTTTCTGACTTTGAAATTTATGAACCAAGAAGACGTTGTTTTATATCTATAAAAACAGCCCGAGATGGGATGCAGATAGCGTAACTAAGAGGCGGATCTTGAATTTTGTTTTCCCAGAGCGGCTATGAATATGTGACAGGCTGATAAACAGTAGCAACAAGAGAATCAGCGAAGCACCAGTGGCATCATGTGGAACTTGTTGAATCTGCAGTCAGCATCAGTAAACAAGAACATTTCAAGCAACGAGTTTACTTAATTCGTATGTAGATAGCTATCAACGAACTGCTTTGCTCGAAAAAAGAATGTGTATTCATTTAGTTAAGTATTAAATGTCACTCCATTCATTACGCGAGGTCTGCTAACCCAAATGTGAAGAAGATCCAACGGCTAATTGTGTAGTGGAAAGTAAAAAAGCGCAAAACGTTCAAGCGAGTAAACAAAGCGAAAGTGCAAGATTTTTGGAAATATTTTGAGTCCTTTATTTGGCGGAGAGCAGCAAAATATAGATACAAATTATCTAGGATACTAAGTTTAAGTGGAACACAGTTAAAATGATCAACGATTCGTTTGAGTTCTCTTGTAAATGCCAAGTTTATGTTTGTTTTTTGAAATACTTATGTATAGATAGTGTTCATCGTTATATAGTACTTGTTTGTTTACTTTAATTATCTCTCGCCTTTTCAGCCGACGACGATTCTGATAACAATCCACACGATATGGAGGGTAACAGCTCAGATTTGGAAAGTGGCTTCACCGATATGAATGGCCTAAATCTGAATAGCTATGGCGGTGTCACATCATCCGCCTATTCACAGTTGCAAGTAAGTTAAAATGCATTAAATAAAAAGCTCTATCAGATGAAAGCTCATTTATGAGAAAGCAATTACAGAGAGTACAGATCTTCTCAGTTCAGATAAAAGCTCATTTATGTGAAAGCGTTTATAGAGAGTACAGATCTAAGACTTTGCCTAAATTAAAAAAAAAAAAAAAAAACATTTTATATTTCCACCCGCAGAAAGCTCCACCGGAATAGCCGATGGATATCCTAGAATTCTTTTGAAGAAGACCGTGTCTAAAAATATTAAAACAAGAACTCGTTCCACAAAAAAAAAACAGGATGACTTTCTACTGTCTCGACGATTGTAGTCTGGATCCGAAATTCACTATCCAGCTTTTGACTCTCGTATAATCGTGACATAGAACGGTCTATACCACTTAAAATTTAAGATAGCTTTCTAAACCAAACTCTCTTTTGCTGGGTAGTTTTTGCTGTTATCGTTTTGGAACACAAAAGCCTCTCCGAAGGTAAATATTATTCCGTTAACACCCTAACGGGACTCGATTTTAGTCGCAGTTTACAACCAGCGTACCTAAAGAGGACTTATTAATCTACTGACCCCCGGATACTCCCAAAGGTTACAGTTACTGATATTTTTGTTTGTTGCGTTCCCATAACCAAGAAACTATCTATCGTGCCAATAATCTAGTGTGAATTTGGCCTAAAGGAGAGTTGAGTCGAACTCCAAATTATTCTATAGCCATTTGGGATTTTCCTATATACAGGCGGAATTATCACCGGTTTGGATTCGTTGCGGTGCTCTCTGGAAATTGGATTATTGGGGTGTACGCGGCACGGGTGAGTCTGGAGACGGTAAAGCACCTGCTGTGCGATTGTCCAGCGCACTGCCGAAGCAGGGCCAAATTTCTAGGGAAACTCAACTTCGGAAGCCCAGCTTAGTTCTACTAGGCCTGTCGACTTCCTAAAAAGTGGCACGGAAGTCCCACCACGGCTCTTGACATCTTTTCAGCTGTCTTTTATAGTCTTCATTGGTTAATTCGCGAGATTTGGCTCAGTAGCGCTAATTGGAGTCATTTTCGGCTCGCCACTGCAACCAACGAAGCAACCATTACCGGTTACCGCCAAGTTATTTGACTTTAAATGGCCTGGCAGCCAATCGGCAACCATTTGGTATTTCCTTCAGAGTCGTGGTCTACCTCTTACTTTGCTCCCACCGGCGGCTGCGGATAAGAATAACTTCTGGGCCGAAGCATCTTCGTTCATTCGGACAAAGTGGCCTAGCCAGCGAAGTCGTTATGTTTAAATCTGCTGAACTGCGTCGACGTTTGCGTAAAGCTCATACATCATCAGGAATAGGGCCCAATACCTATGACAATCCAGCAATCTACCCCTTGGGCCATAAACTGCACAAAATTATGATGTTTTTTTATTGACATACTTTTTGCCCAGTATGTAATTTTTTTTGTTCAATCAGCATCCACAACAAAACTCGTTTCATTAGCCAGAACAGAGTTTATTCACATTTAACTCTTTTATACAAACGAACAAATTATTTTAAATATTTTATTTTTTTTTTTTTGACAAAAAATCGGATGAAATGTATCTTAAACTGATGCTTGCAATTTGAAATTATGCAGATGTGAATACAAATACAAACAAACTGTAAACAAGATTCAATTAGGGAGGGGCAGACCATTATTTTAACAGCTAGCAGATTAATCGATCAGACAAAAGTTTGATTAAAAACTTTTCTGTTCAATAAAACCTGTTGAAATCTGAGTTTCTTTGTTAAACTCTTAGAGTACTTTTCTTTAGAAATAATTCAATAAATAAATAACTTAATTGAGTAGTTTAAGCAATTAATCCCTTTCATTACTCGAAGATAGCAATTTTCTGATTTTATCAGTTTAAGTTAATTGGCATGCTTGATCTCTATAAAAAGTAAATAAACCTAAAATGATCCCAAAAAGACCCTTGGATGTTCCCAAAATGATGCGAAATTGAACCCAAAACACCGTTAAATGTACACAAAATGATCCGAAAATGTCCCCAAACATAATCCAAAAATAATCCTAAAATGTTCCCAAAACGACCCCAAAAATACCCTCAAAAATTATCCCAAAATTATCCCAAAATTACTCCAAAATGATCCGAAAATGGCCCCAAAATTGTCCCAAATTAATCCAAAATTGAACCCAAAATGATCTCAAAATAGCCCCGAAATTATCTCATAAAGACCCCTAAATGATCTCAAAATGATCCAAAAATAATCCAAATATGATCCCAAAAATATACAATACAAATACAATACGGTAAAATAGTAACCCTGGGCGGCAACCCTACTTGAAAATATTTTAGTTGGTATGTCGGCGAAAATACCTTTCATTTGATACCCATATTGGCATATCTAGCTCCATAATTAAAAAAATTGAGATATGTGGCAACCCTGTACACCCCCCAAGTGGATAGTCTTAGAATCAATCATCCTATCTATATGCCAAATTTCATCCAAATCGGTCAAACGGTTCCCGAGATATTCCGGATATACAAATAAACTGAGGTAAGGTGGCAACCCTAGGTGGCAACCCTACTTGAAAATATTTTAGTTGACATGTCGCTGAAAATACCTTTCATTTGATACCCATATTGGCATATTTTTCTACAAAATTCGAAAAAATTGAGATAGGTGGCAACCCTGCAAACCGCCCCAGTTGGCAACCCCCAAGTGGATAGTCTTAGAATCAATCATACTATCTATATTCAAGTTTTTATCCAAATCGGTCAAGCGGTTTCCGAGATAGTCCGGATATACAAATATACAAGTTTAGCTCGTTTAAAGTTATAAGATTTAACCAATGCTCTGAATATGTATACTAACTATATAATTTTTAACAATTTTAGATCGATTTGGATCGACAACATCTCTTAGGCAATCGAAATCAAGTCTTTGAAAGCGTCATTGCTGATGGTCTGGAAGGAATCGAGCATCAAGAGCGGTAAGTACGATTTGTATAATCAATGTCACTATATTGAAATGTTCTAAATGTATGTGTGCTTAGTCATAGGTGACGCTGAATAGAAGAAGTAAGACAGAGCAGGTTATCATCCATTTCTATTTTCCAATTCATTGCGAGCCTATATTTCCTCTGCTCCCAAAACCAGATGCCGATATGCAATTGAGGCGAACCATCCTTGTTCGTTTGGTGGTATCACAACGGTCCTTTTAAAACTGGCCTAAGTGTGTCTCTGCGGCTGCCGCTTGGACCTAACCTAGCTAACAAAACATCCGAAGAACTTTTCTTTCGATTGATTACCTGTACCGCTGTTGTTGTTGTTGTTATGAAAAAATACTCCCCGAAGGTTTTGGGGAGTGATGCCGAAATTGACAGTCCTTGGCCGAATATGAACCCGGTACGCTATGGTACTCTCGTACTGCCCGACTGTCTCGGGAGTGATTTGATATGACCATTGGAACCTTCTAGGTCATGTCATCGCTCCATCCGTAAGGAAGGAGAATATGGCTAATTAGAGGTGAGAGGCATCATATCCGTAGATCAACCATCGTGTTAGCACGTCATTACCTATGTAGATATTAGTCGGCCTCTTACGACCGGTATGCCTACCTCGGGCATGTTCTAAACCCGTAACCCGTTCGAACTATCTTCTACAGTATAAAGTTGAAGAAATCGCATCAAAGGGATTCGCCTCGTCTGAAGCCTCGTTTGGTTTCGAATGGCTCGAAGAGGCCCTTGCCAATGGTGACGGTGCTATTGGTGTTGCTCAAAGTCATTTGGCATAGCCGTTTACGCTTTGCTGGGAAGTCAAATTTAGATGAGACCAAGGAAGCTAGTGGGACAATTATTCGAAAATCTAAGAACAATATATGATCGCAGTGACGAAACACTCTCCGAAAAAAAAAATTCTCCGGTATATGTATCTTTGGTCCTTCTCGCGATGCCAACGGTGGAGCAGAGAGAGTGGAGGCCTCAACTGAGATGGAAAAAACAGGTCGGGGATGAGTGAAATTCCCTTTGTGTTTCCAATTTTCCTCAATTACGTCTAAATAGGTCGCTTGGCGGGTCTTGCACGCAATATTGTCCTTTGGAGCCAAACCTTGCTTTAGTGAATCTGGTCGGTACAATCCGATAGCAACAGCTTTTGGTAGAAGGCTGACTCTCGTGTGGCCCGACGTAACTTTCGACAGGCATGTCATTCGCACTTCATCATAAGGATGTGGGGCGTTTTTAATTGACACGGATTGGGATATTACCATCATGATCCCCCTTGTCCGCTTTTATTTTCCTTGCAGAAAATTGACCTGGCATTGAAACCTTAATCCACCCGCCGGATCTTTTGGTAAAAACCACCACAACTCATACCCTAACATGACCTTCATCTCGAAGTTTCCTATATTCTAACTATGTACAATAGCCCTTTCTTGTTTAGCTCATATGCAAATAAAACGGTTGCTAGATTAGCGAAAACCATGGAAAGCAGCAACTCAAAACAAACGAAATGGAATAGTTTATCAACATGAGCATTTTATTTGACTAGTCACAAAAAAATCCGGCTAACTTAGAAAAGAAGCTCACATGTCACGCTAGATGGATATGTAATAAAATACCATACATAAGTATATTAGGGATGGAATTTTCGCAATTTTATCTTCCGGGATTTTCGGGATTCATGAGATTCATTAAAGTGGTTTTATAATTTAAGGAATAGTTACCTACGACAATCTTTATCTATATATATAATTAAAATTATGTATGTATAATAAATATGTATATATAGACCGAATTTAAAACACGCACTGGATATCTTCAAGGGATGGTCAATTATCTCTGAAAGAAATTAAGTTATACAGCTGAAATTTGGTTAGGAATTGTATGAGATTAATCCCAATACCTGCATGAAAACTGTTTATAACGAAAAACGAGGCGTGGCACCTCCCATAGGAATTGAACGTTTTATTTACGTTAGACCACTGAAATTTGGTCAGAGATTATATGAGACTAATCCCTGAGGTGCTTTTTTATATTCTTTTTAAATTCTTTTTTAAATTCTTATCATTCTCTCTCCAGTTTTATGAGGTATACTCCCTATAATGCTAGTATGCCATGTGCCAAATTTCATGATTCTGCCGTAATCAGTTTAAAAGTTATGACAAGGCGAATTTTCAAAAAATGCTTCCCGTAAAAGTGGGCGGGTTACCTCAGGGTGGTGTCCTTTCCCCGATATTGGCAACAGGCACTTCCGTCGATGAGTTGTGCTCTAAAATCAATGGTTATCTCCCTACTCTTGTCGAATTCTTCACCGCTCGGAACCCGACATTGTCGCCGACAAAGTCTCTTGCGACATTGTTCACGACTTGGACAGCGCAAGTGGGCATGGAGTTTGAAATCTACGTAGGCGGTCACAAATTACCTACTGTCGCGCACCCCAAATTCTTAGGAGTGACTTTCGACGCCATGCACACTTTCGCTGCCCATTCAGCAGCAATTGCCTCTAAAATACAAGTCAATAGCCGGCAGTACTTCGAGTAAAGACAAAGAAACGTTATTGGTTACTTATAAGGCAATTGGTCGGCCGATCCTGAACTATGCGTCGTCGATATGGTCACCGAGGCTTGCAAGCGTTCATTGGAGTCAGCTGCAGGCCTGCCAAAACACCGCACTCTGAACCGCAACGGGGTGTATCCTTATGTCTCCTATACCTCATTTACATCATGAGGCGAAAATGCTCCCAGTTAAGGAGCACAATGAAATGCTAAATTGTTGCAAACCGCAGCATCCTAATAGGCAACTGCTTGAGCTAACACCGCCTCCTAGGACCGTAAGGACACATCTACGTAAACATTTTGATGAGATCCGGCTCATGCAACCGTTTGACCCAGAGGCGCATAAGGCGCACTGAAGCACATCCATGATACGTCTGTTGACCACCAGGTTGCGCTCTCTCCGGTGAATGCCGTTTTGCATACCTCAACACCTCGCATTTCTGAAGAGGAACGTCATCTTCCTCGAGGGACAAGGGTCACTCTGGCTCAGTTACTGTAGATTAAACTTCTACTTAGCCAGACTGAGCCCGACGTGGCGAATGAATGTCCGGGATGCGGCTCGTCCCACATAACACCAACCACCTATTCACTCGCTCTGCGGAGCCCACTCTAACACCCATCCCCCTTTGGTCCAACCCTGTAGAAACAGCTAGTTCCCGAGGGCTCCCGTTAGAAGACATTGATGACAATTTAGGCTAGGGATAAGTACAAGGCGTTTTCTGCAATTGTTGTCTTCTTAATTTCGGGATTTACATCTCCGTTTTATGAATATCTTATAAGTACGTCATTTGCATTGTAATAAACACAGCTACTTAAGATGTCAGCAAAAGTACAAAAAAAACTAAATAAACTAAAGTACAAGTAAATACTAACTAGTTATTGGACTACCACCTCCAATCCATCCTACCACAGCAACCAAGTAAAATAAGCGTGAGTATTTTGATGAGATATAAAAGCAACTTGTTCGCGCTCATTACCCATAACATATAAATATTTTATTGCTTATGGGCACGAAACGATTTAAATATTTTATTATCAGTTGAATTTGAAAATAGTGAAATATCCTTGTTTTGAATTTGACGTTCTCACGCCAATCTCGTCCTTCGAGACGTCATTTATGTAGGAAGGCTATATTTAACTTTTGTCCTTATAAATAGTTAAAGCTAATAATAGCCAAGCAATTTGTAACTAAAAATAACCTAAGGCTATAAATAGTCCTTGTGCTATATTTTTTAATTTTCTGGTAGTTTGTCAACCGTCTGGTTTGTTACTTTGACCAACTGTCATCGGTAAAGCTTTTGAGCAGATCAATGTTGCCAACGCACACATTTTGATAAATCGTAATTGTAGTAGTAAATGAGTGGGAGAGAGGTCAATGAAATCATAGCTTTAATATAAAGTAGGGACATTTTCTTAATTAATCGATATCATTTCGATACAATTCAACCCTTGTGTCATCGATGTCTGCTATTTTTGTTTGGTAGTCTTTTTATACCTGCTTAGAAAGCACGTAAAGACTCAACTCAGAGTAGGAACAGTTTCTGGGCCGTAGCACTTTTGTCCATTCACTTTATCGAAAGAGTCAGAAGCTGAATTAATAATCGATTAATTTCGTTACATGAATTCATGTCGTAACTTGAATTCGACAAGCCTTTCGTGTATTTTCGCTTAGCAACTCTCATTTAAGCTCATTGCGTCATTGCTTTCGTGTGGGAAATTGATGACGTCATTGCTAAGTATGTATTTTATTATCCTGTGCCACGACTTAAATAGACTAGGAATGTGTGTGCGTGAGCATGAGAACACATATATGTAAATACAAAAGCTTTTAACGCCCTCTGATTTGCTACTTTTACTTTAATTATGTATTCGTAGCATGACATTTTTGCAAACTGATTTTAATGCATTGAATATGAAATATTTACTTAAGTAATGTAGAACAACATTAAAAAAGTGGGCTGTATAGAGATTGATGAAAGTGCCTTTTCTTCTTCTTTTTAATGCTTGTTTGGTACTTGCCGTCTAGACAATATTTGTCAAGCCAAATAATGTTCGAAAGTGATTTCTCTGGCGTCTATAAAATACACTGAGCTAAATGAAGGCCAAAACATAGCGAAGTAGACGTTATTTTACTCAAAACTATTTAATTTGCCTCAGTTTAATTTCGCCTAATCTCTGTATGCTCTGTAGACGATGAGGAACGATTTAAACCAGGGCCTGGCAGAATTGTTCATGTTATCAATAGCGTATGTTGTTGTGTCGTTGCTTGCAAGTGAGCGACTGATCATAACCAACTACATCCTTTGATTGGCTCTCACAAACAGCTCCATCAGCATTGGGACGAAGATCCTCTCCGAGTCATTCAAAACAAGGCACTATCCTATAGTACGATTTATGCAAAAAAAAATAGTTCGAGCAGCAAAACTTAAGATGCAATATATCAGCGCATCGGGCAATTTCTGACGATTGCTGATGATGTGAATATCATAGGCCTATCCTAGGCTTTATAAAGATGGAGAAAGTTAATGCAGTGAGCTAGGATGAGACGAAGTATTTCCAGCATAAACAAAGAGTTTGCGACTGAGAAAGTTTTCTGTCGTCGTCAGATATCGGCTTCAATGAAAGGAGAAGTTCCCGACTCATACAGACACTGGTGAATTCCTGGTTCCAAGCTCTCCAAGTGCGTCCACAGGAACCAAACAGTGTTATTGTTGTTGTTATTGTTAATGACAAAAATACTCACCAAGGGTTTTGGGGAGTGATGACCATACAGTCATTGGTGAATACCCGGTTCCAAAGTCTACCATTGAGTCCACAGGAACCATACAGACACTGGTTAACTCCCGGTTCCAAAGTCTCCACCCAAGTAGCGCCCGAAAGGACCATGCAGACCCTACACAGTCAGTAGTTTTAACGAGACTAGTGGACTTCCAATGGGATACTTGGGATATAATTAGTCAGTAGAGCAGCTGAAGGAGGAATGACTGTCATGAATGACAACAATGAAGTTAATCCAACGTAAAAAAATCTCATACACGCTTCAAAAGCTTTTTCTTTAAAACTCTCACGGTATTTGTGGAATTTGAAAAATAAATACTTTAACTCAAATCAGCTGTTAAATAATAAAAGTGACAGTGTCAATACAGTACGATGACCATACAAAGTAAAAAAACCAAAAACAAAAAAAGTTCATAAACTGAATCGTATTGAAATCCCGTTTGCTCTAATTAACATTTGAATTGTTAATAATTTTATTCCGAAGTGTGCAACAATATTTTTGCATATCTGCGCATTTGTATGAAAAAATTGTTTACTACCTATCAGTGCGAGTGTGAATAGTTAATCAATTACTGTCGATTGGATATAAATTCATTTGTACGTTTGTACATATCCTCATTCGACTTTTTGTTTTCAAACTGCCTATAAAACTTTAATCTTAACTTCATACCTATGTATATTTGTGTATGCATTAATAAGATCAATTTTAATTTTTCTTTTCTAGTAGACATTTCAATGCAATCCGGAGAAATCGAATTTCGGGTGGAAATTGGAAGTGGAAATATACCCAATTTTCTACTGTTTGATAAAATAAATGAATATGCTCTGTGTACTTAGCACAACCGAGTATAAAAACAAGTTAATTAAAGCTGAGCAGATGTATCATGAATGGAATCAGATAACATCGCGATCAAGACTGATATGATATCAGGTGTAAATGACTCTATTGAATTTGAGAAATCTGAAAAAAAAAGTGATGTATTGTACTAGCCAGAACGTGCCAGACAATTGTTCAGTTTACTGACTACACCCACCATTGAGACAAGAACCTGCGGTAACCTCGACAATCTCTAAGCGAAATATAACTTGTTTCTCCTTTGCTTATACCTCAGAGTTTCTGAAGCTGCTAAAAGTGCAACTGTTTTCTCTAGTCAAAGAGCAGCATTGATTTTTAAAACGCTTTTATATCGTTCCTTAACACTTAGTTTTAGCTATCCAAGATTAGATGAAAGAAACTTTTAAGTCTCTCAAATGTGCTTTAATCTCCAAGGTGACACCAGAAAAGTGTTTTTATTTTTCTCATCTTAAAATATTTCTTAACACCTCGCCTTATTTGTCTCTGTCTCAATCGCCCATGACATGTATAACACAAATTACTACATAATTGCGAGCAACATTGAAGCGCAATGACACTTCAATAAATACCAATCAATAACCCTTAGTACAAGTTAACGAACCGGCTAGCAAGGTTAGCTATATTACAATACACTCTTCTAGGAATATGTGGTGTTTATTGAAAAAGAAAATGGTAAAAATGCGAGGTGGCAATACTATAACCAATTGCTATGGAATAAGGAGAGTAAAAGCTACTGCGCATGGCAAAATTGTGTCACGAAACAATTGTTAGAGAAGAGGCGACAGTGAAGATGAGACACTTTTCTTTTGAAGAGAGAGACAGAGAGAGAGAGAGAAAATCTAGTTTTACAGGGTAACTCACTAAAAATTAAAAATTTTGCTTTTTCACTTGGAAAATTAATGTCCATATTTAATTGGAATTCACAAACCTTTTCTTTTGAAAGGTTAAAAAAAAACTAGTATATTTCAGAATTTTCCCAGCCCTAGTACAAGAATCTAGGAGACATCGAAAGCTTTCTATTGCAGGCTCTTTTGGCTTTAAAAACAATGAAACTTCTGTATAAAACTATATACTTTCTTTATATAACCCAAAAACATATTACACCCGATTCTGAGGTCTTCATAAATTACACTGTACAACAAAATTGAAGTTTTTGAAAATCCCACCGGGTTTCTCAATGGTTTCAGAAGCTTTTGGGTTTGCTGAGAGCGAATCTGAAGTCAGATTTTTCGGGTCAACCTAGGTTCTCCCACCAGAGGGTGTTTGTAAAAATTTTTTTTAATAATTTAACAAATTTTCTGGGGTCAACGAAAAATAATTTAATTTTGGTTTTTATATTTGGCGACATACAAATGTTCCACAGTGCAAAAAAATGGGTTATTGTAACTTATTAAGAAAAAAATTTTAAAATTAAAAAAACACTTTTTACTACTACCGATCTCTGAACAAACTACACTCTGAAGAAAAGGCTAGGGTGACCCAAGAAATCTAACTTCAGGTTCGGATTCAACACACCCAAAATCTTTAGAAACCGATGGGAACCCCTGTGGGATTTTTTTGCTGTTGTACAGTGTTATCAATCTTGATGATTCCAAAATAGTCCCAAATTGACCCCAAAATATTTTCAAAATGATCCCAAGTTGAACCCAAAATAATCCCGAAATGATCACAAAATGACCCCAAAATGATTCAAAAATTACCCCTAAATAATCCCAAATTGACCCCCAAATAATCTCAAATTGACCCCATTATGATTCCAAAATCACTCCTCAATAATCCTTAAATGATCCTAAAATTACCCAAATTGACCACAAAATGATGCCAATATGCTACCAAAATGACCCCAAAATGATTCTAAAATAATCTCAATATGACCCAAAAAAGGTTCCCTAATCGACCTTCAAATGATGCCAATTGAACCCCAAAATATTCCCGAAATTATCCCAAATTGGCCAAAAATGGTTCCAATATGACACCAAATTGATCACGAAATCATCCCAAAATTACTCAGAATTCCAAAAAGAATTTTTTTGATTCGCATTCCTGTCTATATACCCGCAATAGTTTTTTTGAAATTTACTACTCCAACCTTCTGCGAATATGCCACACACCATATGCATCCGGTACACAGCAAGACAAGAAGAACGTTCTTACAGAAGTTCGAAAATGCATTTGAAAATTATTCAAAAAAAAATTGTTTATGTTCATGTTCACGAATGCGAATGAACGAGGGTGAATGTTTCCGTACCCTGTTTGTCAATACTTGCCTCATATGTGTGGCCAGCATCGTTTTCACCGCATTTAAATCTTCAGTCACTAAAATTTTGAACGCATTTGCTCAAAACATGTGGATTTTAAAGCCAAAAAAACATTTTGAAATGAATTTTTCAACAAACCTTAACATATTCTTGAAGTTGCATCAACTTCGAATAAATTTTAAAACATGTTTTTTTTTTTATTTTAGGAAAGTTCAAAACTTCAACTTTTAGACTACTTAAATGGTTTTTAAAACAAAGGGTATCCGTTTCTTTTCTTGATTCACATCGAAACGGCTAAGAAAAATGATACATTTTTCTTTTAAGTCGTTTTGCTCTTACTTTAGTTATGTTAAAAGTTATTAGCACAAAACTAGAGATTTTTTTCCTCCTCGGTTTTTCCCTAATAGTTGAACTTACTGAAAAAATTACCACATATTTTTTTGTAGTGAAAAAATCTTAAATTGTGAGATTGTAGATATGCTTTATTAAAATCACAAAATCACAACTCATCAAAAAATATATATTTCGAAGTCAAACATTTTTAAAAGTATTTCCTTCATAGTAATTGCGTTTGGAGAAGAAAATCTTCCAGAATCAAAAAGCGCCACTTGAGCTTCTTTAAATTTCAAGGCGCGAAAATTCAGAAAAGAGCGCCTAATTGGCGCTAAACCGCCCAATCTGGCAAGCCTGGCCCTTATTGTCACAGATATAAAATTTCAAAAATATTGCTCATACGCCGTGTACTCCAATAGATTTATATACTTCACAAGGACTAGCGGTTACTCATACGCCATGTACCCAACCAAGCTAAGCAATAAATGATTAGTAGTCAGCAATCACGCATGACGTTATCAAATACATAAATTGCAACAACAACAAAAAATATATCAACAACACATTTAACGCCGGCATTCTTAGCGCTGCCGGCTCTGCTTGCCACACAAATACAAATATATGTACTTAAGTTTTCCCACTGCAGCATTTAAGGCGCTCTCAGCAGATTGCAGTCTTACAACACAGGGTGTTTCGATGATATTTAAATTTTTCATGTAGTCTGCGCATTGCTGATTTTGACTGCGTCGCTGCTTTGACTGCGTTGATGTTCTGCCTATCTCGCTGCTCTGCTTAGGCTACTGCTTTTTTGCACTACTCAGTCTTATAAATCTCTGCCTCATTTTGCTCTGCATTGCGCGTGTGCTTTGCTCTTCTCTGTCGCTACTCGCTAAATACGGTTGCTTTCGCCTGCGCTCAATATTATTTTTTTTTTAGTGAGCGTATTGTAAGTACAGGCAATCTGCCGCAAGCTTACTTATATGAATTTGATTTTCGCTGCTAGGAAACTTTGTCTCATTAAGTCGTCGGTTGTTGAGCATTGTGTGCTTAGTCAAGTTACAAATTTCGGTGAATGTAGACGTTTTTTTCGAAACAGATTTCGCAACGAAAATTTTTTTTACAATTTTTGCTAAAAAAAAAAACAAAAACAAACTGAAAACGGTTTAAAATTTAGCGGTGTGGGAATTGTTTGCATGAGAAAGTTATATCGAAAATTGGGAAAAGAAAATTTTAACAGAAACTTTGAGTGAGATAATTCAGCAACAAGACATACGAAGAGTTCAAAAGACAACGGTGGAACAAAATTTTGTATTTCCAAAAATAATCTTTTCCAAAATAAAAGAAACAAAATAAAAGCGATTTTGCGATTTACGTCAAGAAAAGTGAAAGATACTTAAGTGAAAATTTTCATTTTCATTTTGCGTAAAACGAACGGAAATACAAAAGAAATAAAACTTACGAAACTTGTAAACAAAATTAATTATTTGCGTTTCGGCATATGAAATTTTGCAGCTGCCTTTTTGAGAAAATAATTTTTGCATTGATTTTTCGCACATTTACAAACAGCCATAATTGTGTAGAACAAGCATTTCAGCGTGGAAAATTTTGTAACATTTGCTTTCAATATTCAATTTAGATTATTGCTTACACAATACCAAAATCGTGTGCGATTTATGAACGCATCAACAACAAAATATTTTTACTCACCTAAGTACGAATGCTCGATATAAGACAAGTGTCAATCAATAGGCGAACTAATCAATAGGGGGATTCATCAAACCTTATAAAGATCTTGTAAAGCGTGTAAACGTATAATTTTATCAATGAACTGCCGAAATTTGTATGGAACGAAGTTTACACAAATTGGATCAGTTTCCGCGTCGATTTTGGTGTGTAAATTTCGTAAATTTATCCAATTCAATGACGCTGTTCGACTTGTAATTTTGTAATGCATTCAATGCATAATTACACAAATAGAGAAGAAAATGCTTAAAACAGGTCAAAAATTACTTTTTCAATGGAAATTTTAAAACAAACAGTTTTTGTTTGACATCAAGAATACATAAATTTATATGGGGGCGTTCATCTAACTGAGCTAGTAAATGTATAAATTTACGCATTTCCTAAACTTAATACCTGGGTGAGCGAGCTTGGTCGGTATTCCTCGAAGTTATCAGCAAATCTTACCTACCATCAGTATAAGCTTTCCAAAAGAGATTTTCAAAAAACCCCAAATAGATGGCAAGCTCGTAAAACGCCGCAAGTGGCAACACCCAGGTGGCAAAAATTAGAAGGAAGCATACTAACCCTGGGATTTCAAATTGGAAAAAGGAGTGACTGGCGTGCTTTGATACGAAACAGCCAAAATCGCCTAGGCGGTTAAGCGTCAATAAATGCCGCAAGCCAAGATTAGATACTAACTCCGTAATAAAATTTCATTCAAATGGGTTAATAAGCAACCGAAATAGTGTTCGAGATAAGAAAGAATAAATAAATGCGGTTAGGTGGCACCCTAAGCTTCAACCCTGGTTAAATATGTCATCGTTGGAATACGGCGAAAATACCTTTCATTTGCTTATCTTGCTCAATATTTTATCTAGCTCTATATTAAAAAAAATTGGGAAAGGTGATAATCCTGTAAATCGCCCTAAGTGGCAGCCTCCATATATATATGTATATAATCTTAGAATGAATCATATGGTCTATGTATATACATATATACGCCAATTTTTATCCAAATCGGTCAAGCATTACCCGAGATATACGAAAAAAAATGCGGTTAGGTGGCAACCCTGCTTTAAATCGTCTTACTTCGAATACAGCCGAAAATATCTTTCACTTGATACCCATATTGGCATATCTAGCTTTATATTTTAAAAAAAATTGGGATATGTGACAATCCTGTAAATCGCCCTAAAGGGCAGCCCCCATATATGGATATAATCTTAGAATGAATCAAATTGTCTATATACCAAATTTTTACCCAAATCGGTCAAGCATTACCCGAGATATACGAAAAAAACAAATAAATTGCGGCTAGGTGGCAACCCTGCTTGAAATTATCATATTTGGAATACTGTAACAAAAATTGGGGTAGGTGGCAACCCTGTAAACCGCCCCAAGTGGATATTCTTAAAATCAAGCATACTATCACTGTGGCAAATTTCATCCCAGTCGGTCAAGCGGTTCTCGAGATAGTACCGGATATATACCTATATATACAAGATAAGCTCGTTTAAAGCTATAAGATATGGTTTGATGAATCCCATTAATAACAAATCTTAATACAAACAAATAAACAGATATATGTACTTATAATAATATAATAAATCATCATAACGAAAGGCAGACAAAATCAAAGTGTGATTCAACTTTTAGTCATACAACAACAAAGTCATAGAAAAAATTAGAAGAGTAGAAAAATAGAAAAAAAAAGAACTAAAGAACTAAAGAACCAAACTAAAAGCCTGTGAGTAAATTACTTAAAGCAGATATCAAAGTGAAATACGCCACAAAAAAAATTAATAGAATTAAAAACTTTATCGAAAGTAATGCGCTACTAAAAACAACGATATTATAGAACAAATCAAAACCTCAAAAGGAGAAAAAAATTGAGTGCTGAAACTACGAGACAAAGGGAACTTGTGCGGCCGCCTCCTTTACGTCAAGCTTACAAACACACCCTTCCTACAAACATACGCTTCTACGCGTGTTTTATTTAATTAAGCACACATAAAACTTTATAGACAATAAATAACTAAATACAACAACAACAATACCAATAAAAACAATGGCCATGCTTGAGGGTATGACAAGCATAGATTTAGGGACAAGTCCCATACAAGAAACAACAGCCGACATAAACGTTGCAACAACAACAATGCCCGAAGAACCCATCGAAACGCCAGAGGAAAGGTCAGTAATACAAGAAATATGAAAGAAAGAACAGAGAAATACCTGAATAGATATATTATTAAAATTGAACTTGAAATGTGTGTATTATGTAAACATATTTAGTAGTGAATAAATTATTTACGCAGGTGTAGGAAGGATATGTGTGGACACAAGTAAACATTAGCTTATTATAACCGGGAGGAGAGAGTAGGTTGTACAAAAACTTAACGGGGCGTTAGTTTTACACACCTACATATTTGTGTACCATTATGAATGGAGATTAGAGTGTATACAAGACTAGACGACTGCTTTAACAAAACTCAAACGGACTATATCGGTCCAGGACAGTTTTTGACACAAGCGTTATGATCATATTCGCTTCTAAGAACCAGTAGAAAGAAGCAAAATTTACTCAGAAATTCGACATTTCATTTTTCACGGACGGATCCATAATGGCCTGAGGATTAGGGACTGGGGTTTTTACATTACTCCCGTCAATATCCGCATCTATGCTTTTCCGAGAACCTGCGAGGGTATTTCAATCCAAAATCTACGCTATCCAACGTGCGTAACCTAAGCTAACCTAATATCGAGCCTGGTTAGGCAGTGCAGAGAGTGGGCTGTTGAGCTGGTAGGTCGACATAACGTTTCTCTTATATGGGTGTCGGGTTATCGTTATGTACAGGGAGGTCTTTCTGCCCCTGACACTTATAAAGGGTGTGATCTTTCAGCATTGGCTTAGCGAGGCTAAAGATAGGTGGGAAAGTTTACGGACCTGTAGATGGTATTAATTCAAATTCATTGTTACTTTAGAATTTTGAGGACTGCTTTAAATTTTGCTTTAAAGCGAAAAATGGAGGTAGGTAGAAGTAGTTAATTTTAGCCATTTGGTTTAATTTGTTTATGTGGGTACCAACGATAACGGACCGTCTACTAGAACGACCTAATATGATGTAGAGCGTTTGAATTTCCACCACCTGCATCACTAAGAGTCGTATCTGTACTAGGTCTGTATCGTCTACTTCAACTGGCCTCGGGGGCTATTTGACATATTGACCAACCAATCAAGAGTCTTGCTTCCAACTCATAACAATTTTGCCCCAAAACTCTCTATAAGGTCCCCTTCAATAACAAGCCTATGTTAAAGTTGCCGGCTGTTTTAATGAACTCGAATTGTGATAAGACAATTCTATTTATGACCAGTTTGTGATATACCACGTAGCGATTACTTTGCCTGCAGGGTATCTTGTGGGTTCCGACAAATGATTGAATAAATTTCTTGACGCCATTTTCTTATATGGGGTTATTGAAACAATTCTAAATAGTTATTAACGCAATAATAAAAATTTGATTTCAAATCCAGTGGAAATATTAAAAATTGTCTGTGAGGCACTCTAGTATTGGTGTGTTTGCAAACATTATTACTTAAGTAATTATCGAGAAATTATTACGAATGTGTAGGAAGGATATGGGTGGATATAGATGCATACGTCAGCAGATGAGCAGGATTAGAGGGTACACACTACATTCCATTAGCAGAGCGGTATTTAATACACCTACACAATTCGATATTACGTACGAGTAGTTTGAGAATAAGTGCCCTTTTACACCAGACAATTATTGAATCCAACTCTGCTAGCGTTATCTTTTGTGTTTTCCTTGGGTAAAACGCCACTAAGTAAAAATAGTTCAACTTTTAATATCAATTAATATTTTTGTCGCGTAGAATCATAATTCTAGCAAACCAAAATTCCCACTAAATAAAGTATTCAATTAACGGAATAGTGATGTACTGTAAATAAGTTGATTGCCTTTTCTGACTGAACCGCCTTGGAATATTTATGAACTTCTTAATAATGGAGTTAGGTTCGTTCACACATTCAATTATGGGGTGTTCAACCAACTTTGTCACAATGGCGTCAAGTTCATTACCACCAAGGTCAGTTGTGTGAAACCTAATTGGTCTGGACTATAAGTTATTGAACATGTATAGCAAAACGCCTCGTCAACTTTTATCGAAGGCGGATAGGATACGCTAAAAATATGATTATCTGCTAGCTTCAAGGAGCTCTTACCTATATACCTAACTATATTTCCGAAAATTTTCTAAATAAATTATTCCCATATTGCGCAATGATTAGTTGGATATATGTATAATCCACGTGCCTTCCTCAAAAATCCCAACTGTAAATTGTATTGAAAATAGAGATGTATATTTCAATATTGGCATTAGTACATTAACAATCTGAACTATATTTAACCGCACAATTACGATCAGTCGATGATCACATTTACATATATTGCATTCCTACATTGTCATAAAAATATTTATTTGAAAGCACTTAATTAAGTGTGAGAAAGCGCTAAAAGCAATAAATTGAAAATCAAATGACATCAGAAAACTAAAAAACCACACTCCCCCTCGTGAACCAGCATTCCTTTATTGACACGCACACACCTTTAGAGTGAAAATTTATTAGTTTTTATATTTTGTAAGAAGCTAAGCTTAACAAGTAAGTAAGTAAACAGAACATTAAATACCCAGCTTTAGTTTTCATATGATTTTCGAAATTTTCCATTTCGGAAGTGGGCGTGGTTGGGAAGCGATTTCGTCCAATTACATCAGGTATACTCCCACATTTCATCGTTCTACCGTAATCGACCAGTCGAATTTACGACCAGTCGAATTTTCAAAAATTCCACCCTTAAAAGTGGGCAGTGCCACGCCCGCTTTAAAAAATGTATTAAAAAATCATTATTTAATGACCACGGAGAATCACCTATAAAAGTATATTATTTTAGCCGTTTTCGTTATCGAATTATGTCAATTTATGTGATTTTCGAAATTTTCGATATCGAAAGTGGGCGTGGTTGGAGGGCGATTTTATCCAATTTCATCAGGTATACTCCCAACGATACTAGAATGCTTTGTGCCAAATTTCATCGTTCTACCGAAATCAGTTTAAAAGTAACGACCAGTCAAAAATGCCTCTCTTAAAAGTGGACGGTGCCACGCCCACTTCAAAAATTTATCAAAAAATCATTATTTAATGACCATGGGGTTTCACCTATAAAATTATATCACGGATATATGGACGGACGGACATGACTTATTGAACTTTTTTTCAGCCTAAGAACTTTCATATATGGAACTCTATATCTATCTCGATTAATTTGTGCCGTTACGTAGTACCGTTATGTGAACAAAATTATAATACCCATGTACTAGTACTAGTACGCTGGGTATAAAAATGTATTAGGAAATATTTTGTATTCGCCTCATCGCATAATTCTCACAATCTGCAATTCTAAAGAGCTCAAGTGAAAATGTTTTCTTTTTTATTGTTTTGTTGATAGTCCGGTCAAAATAAACATTTGAAACAATAACAATTCCCACAGAGCCAAATTTTGGTAGAGAACTTAGAGAACTCATAAAGTAAACTTCACAAGGTATTCGGAGTCAAAGGTCAAAATTTTAGGTTTTTTAAACTTTTCACGAAAACGATAAGAAACGGTTCGAAAAATTACCTAATACCAAGTTTTCTTTCCGACGGCGAAACTAAACTCTCTACAAAAATTTGGCTCTTTGTGATTTTCATGTTTCACAACTTTTATGTCTATTTTTACCGGACTATGATACTTAAATAGAAATGACAAACATGTTTCGAAACCACCAAATTTTTCTCATTCCCATTTTCAGGTACTGTTTACTTTTCATTAAAAAATATACTTCATAAATGTTAGCTTTTCTACTGTGGATAGACAAAAAGTGTGTCTGCTACAGCGTGCTACACCTTCTAAGTGTAATAAAATGAAAGTTTGGAATATTAGCTAGCGATTCCTGAAAAATATGATTGCCCATATTTGCCCTACTGGCTTGGATGAGGAAAAGTCACTTCAAATTTTCATAAGAGTGACATGCGTATACGTAACATTTTTTTTGTTAACCAATATGTAGACATAGAGAAACAAATAACTGAAGCTGCAGGTATTATTGCACTGGAATGCTTTAAGAGGAAACTGAAGAAGCATGATATAATGATAAAAGAAGGTACAAGTCTGTGTTGTCTAGGAAAAGTGATAGGATTTCTATCAATACTCTCATATGTTATTATTTGCCCTACTTGCTTGAATGACGATAAGTCACTTCAAATTGTCAATAAAGAAATGTCCTAGTATGAACTATTGATTACTACCTTGCATGAAGTTTACTTTTTTTACAAAATATACTTCATAAATGTTACCTTTTCTACTGTGTATAGGTAAAAAGTTTGTGTGCTACAGCGTGCTACACCTTCTAAGTGTAATAAAATGAAAGTTTGTAATATTAGCTAGCGATTCCTGAAAAATATGATTGCCCATATTTGCCCTACTGGCTTGGATGAGGAAAAGTCACTTCAAATTTTCATAAGAGTGACATGCGTATACGTAACATTTTTTTTGTTAACCAATATGTAGACATAGAGAAACAAATAACTGAAGCTGCAGGTATTATTGCACTGGAATGCTTTAAGAGGAAACTGAAGAAGCATGATATAATGATAAAAGAAGGTACAAGTTTGTGTTGTCTAGGAAAAGTGATAGGATTTCTATCAATACTCTCATATGTTATTATTTGCCCTACTTGCTTGAATGACGATAAGTCACTTCAAATTGTCAATAAAGAAATGTTCAAGTATGAACTACTTTGCATGAAGTTTACTTTTTTTTACAAAATATACTTCAAAAATTTTACCTTTTCTACTGTGTATAGGTAAAAAGTTTGTGTGCTACAGCGTGCTACACCTTCTAAATGAAATAAAATGAAAGTTTGGAATATTTTCTAGCGAATCCTGAAAAAAATGTTTGCCCATATTTGCCCCACTTGTTTTAATGACAAAAAGTCACTTAAAATTTTCAATAAAGATATGGCCTAGTATGAACTATTGATTACTACCTTGCATGAAGTTTACTTTTTTTACAAAATATACTTCATAAATGTTACCTTTTCTACTGTGGATAGATAAAAAGTGTGTGTGCTACAGCGTGCTATACCTTCTAAGTGTAATAAAATGAATGTTTGGAATATTTTCTAGCGATTCCTGAAAAAAATGTTTGCCCATATTTGCCTTACTGACTTGAATGAGGAAAAGTCACTTCAAATTTTCATAAGAGTGACATGACGTATACGTAACATTTTTTTTGTTAACCAATATGTAGACATAGAGAAACAAATAACTGAAGCTGCAGGTATTATTGCACTGGAATGCTTTAAGAGGAAACTGAAGAAGCATGATATAATGATAAAAGAAGGTACAAGTTTGTGTTGTCTAGGAAAAGTGATAGGATTTCTATCAATACTCTCATATGTTATTAATAGACCAATACAGAGTTCTGGAGTGATTTTTATTCTGTAAATCTTTTTTTAACGCATCAAGTCATGTTAATTCAAAAATTTAGAGTCCATCGAACCTAAAATTTTAATTTTGAATGCATTACGAAATCGATTATAAATCCGTTAAATTATAAAAAAGATTAAGTATTTCCTCAAGTTAGTATTTTTTTATCAAATACTTAAATAACAAGTTTCTCTCGAACAAAAGCGAAATAAAAATAACAAAACTTTGTACAAAAATAATATTGCATTAAAAAAATATACTTCAAATATAATTTTAAACATATTTGGTATAATAAATCTTGCAACAAAAATAAATGTTTACTCTTTAGAGCGCCATGTGTGCAAACTTTTTTTTTTATTTTTGTGATTAGTATTTTTTGTAATTATTTTTATGGTTTTGTTTTTGTTTTCGCTTCTTTTTATTCTGACAGTGTTTGCTTGTGCACACGCCATTTTTTTGCGTGCGAAAATTTTTAAAAGTATGAATGTATTAATAATATTATCAAAGCAAAATTGTTTGTAAAATAGTTCAATTTTTTTATTTCATTGCGGTTTTATTACTTTTTTATTTTTCTTTTTTTTTCATATGATTTGAGTGCATTAGCGCGCAATGTATTAGTTGTTTTTGTTATTAATAGTTTCAGAGTAAATTGAAAATTTTAATAACTAGGTGTTGTTGTTTTTGTAGCTTTTAAGTAATTGGAAATAGGCGGTCTTATACGAATGTTCCCACTTTCAATATAGTTTACGCTCGGATTCGGGTACCAAGTAAACATTAGGCTTGGTGTAAGCCAACAAGACAAATGTATAACGTGACTAAAATGTACAATGGATGAGGTTAGATCACACTATATAATTATTTTGACAACTAATGCAGTACGTGGCTAAGATGAGAGCCATTCCTCCAATTCCTCTACATTCGGCATATTCAGCTTTTAAAAATTTCCAAAGTAAATTTTTTAAAATTTCCGTTGTGCCAGAAACACGAATGTGCAGCAAAATTATTACGTATACGCCATGGTATCTGTGTTTCAGTGCAACACATTCATTTTTCTGGGTCAACGAAAATTTTAAAAAAATTTTAAATTCAATTTTTAAACATTTTCGTTCCGCCAGAAACACGAATGTGTAGCACAGAGTTTGAAATACACATTCATAAAAATGGCATTGCAAATTTCCGGGGCTTCCTTATACTTTGGAAGCCCAGGATTTTCGTGAATTGTAGAAAAACGAGAGATTAGTCTCATGAACCTATTAACTCAAATCTGGAAAACTTTCACATTCATGCCTCTGGCAAGTGAGCAACAATATGATACTCATATTGCCATTTTTTCTTAAATTAAAAAAAAAAATAAAATGCTGGTGAAAAACTAAGTGAAAGATCCGAGAATCTAGTACATAAGCTATATACAAAACTAAGTCCCAATCCGCAGAGCTGTTCTTGAGGTAAAAGCTTAGATAAAAAGGTTCAACAAAGTTCAAAATTATGTGGCAACCCTACTCAAACAAATTTTTGCTGAAAAACCACATAAAATACCATTCATATTATAATATTTTGACATACATATTTCATGAAATTTTCAAAAGTTTCAATAAGTCTAAGTGGCAACACCAAAGTAAAAGAGCTTAGATTGTAGGTTAAATATCTATATTAAAAATTAAATAAAAATCGGTTATCCTCAAAACATACATTTGTTCGCGAACAACCTTGACTGAATTCCTCAATATCATCCCTGAACATTACTAACTGTATCTTACGATTGTGAGTATTTTAAGAAAAAATGACTACACACAGAAAAATGTTTCATGGAAAATCAACACTTTTTCATGTTATTATTTTTCAACACTATCGATCATGTTACTTTAACATCAAGCTCATGTTGAAAAACTTGACTTCGTGTTAAATTAAGATGTCTTCCTGTTAAATTAACATGAGTTCCTCTTAAATTAACATTAATTCTTGTTACAACAACACTATATGCCTCATTATTTCATGCAAATTTAACAGGATCTTTCTTGTTAGTTTAATATAGTTCATGTTCACAAAAATTATTCTGTGTGTACCAAAAACGTTAGTTTTTCACCGAACCGCAAAAAGCAAATAACAATGGAATTGCCCACATACACCTAGCACACGATTTCAATTTACACGGCGTCACACGCGCAATACAACAATAAAAACTATTTACCATATTTTTAAATTAAAATTTTGTTTATTTGAAAGATTAGTCATTGAACACAAACCGATTAAGTGCTTTCAAAGCTAGTCGAATTGCCTGCTCTAATTAAGTGCGAGTATGTACTTTTGCACTTTTATACCACTTTGATTAATGTCTGACTTGAAGTGCTCCATTACTTTGTTTGTTACTCATCTATTTTAACTTTTTACTGTTATTAGCCAATAGCGTTGCCAGATTTGAATAAAATTTCATATTATAATTGAAAGGCTGGGGATATAAAGGAACCTTAGTTTTCATCCAAGTAAAAGCGAAATTCTTAAAATTAAAAAAAGGGGTGAAAAATAAATTGTTCAGTAAAAAGTAAAAAAAATCGTTTTTCACATTAAAAAGGAGAAATGTGGTTACTAAAATAAAGAACCAAGACCAAGTTGCTTTACAATCAAAAATTATAGTTAAACTATAAAAATTTAAAAAGTTAAGAGAATTTAGATTAAATCATTTCCACTTCTCTTGCTCAGGGAAAATATGGAGATTTTTTTGGGCACGACCACCGAAATGAAGATGAGCTACACAAACTTTCTGGCATCTTGTTGTTATATTGATCGCATGATTAGAATCAATGAAGCCATTGTCTTGGCTAATCGTAGTGTCAGTGACATTTCTACTAACATACATTGAAGTGAATATGTTGAACAAAGAGGAAATCGTGAGTAATGAGCTTTTTTTCTAGGTGTGTGAAATTCGCTAAAAATTTTGCTACGCTAAGTAATTTATTTCTTTTTTTGATAATTCTAGCACTTTTACATTATTTAATTGAGTTTGAGTTTGACCTCAGTTAGCTTAAGGGAGAGTTTCAATCTAAGTGGTCGGTATTTAATAGTTGTTTTTTTTGTTTCTAAGCACACTCAACTTTTGTAGAGGAAGCGGAGATGATGGTATTTTGCCTAATAACTATCCATTGTGCCCTCATCACTTGGTTAGGTAGGCCTTTCAGCTCTGCTGCCCCTAATTAATAATCCCAATCCCTGCCCCTATTCCCATTCCAATCACTTTCCCTATCCCTATCTTTTCCCCTATCCTACCACTATCCCTAGCATTTCCCTATTAGTATATTATATATTTATAAATGCGCAATGCTCAAAAGATGTTCCCCCCTTTTGCAATTACCACAATTCTAAGGCATACCACATTTTATTTGTATCGATACGTCTCCTCGAGCTGTGTGTGCATCAATAAACCAAACGGGGGAAAGAAAAGTTAAGGAAAGGAAAGGCAAGGAGAGGGAAGTAAAGGAAAGGAAAGGAAAGGAAAGAAAAGAAAAGAAAAGGAAAGGAAAGGAAAGGAAAGGAAAGGAAAGGAAAGGAAAGGAAAGGAAAGGAAAGGAAAGGAAAGGAAAGGAAAGGAAAGGAAAGGAAAGGAAAGGAAAGGAAAGGAAAGGAAAGGAAAGGAAAGGAAAGGAAAGGAAAGGAAATTAAAGGAAAGGAAATCACAGAAAAGGAAAGGAAAGGAGAGGAAAGGAAAGGAAAGGAAAGGTAAGGAAAGAAAAGGAAAGGAAAGGAAAGGAAAGGAAAGGAAAGGAAAGGAAAGGAAAGGAAAGGAAAGGAAAGGAAAGGAAAGGAAAGGAAAGGAAAGGAAAGGAAAGGAAAGGAAAGGAAAGGAAAGGAAAGTGTTCATATCCTTATCCCAGATCGTGAATACACTTTCCAGGGCCACATCCCCTTTTAGTCAATATCTCGGAAATGGGTTTGTATAAGTGACTAAAAAGACCCTCTTGTCAAAACACTCATGTACACCTTTCATATGATAGCCCTACCATACAAAGTAATTGCGATCCAGATTTTATATATATCTTACGCCCTATTTTCCATAAAAAAATATATGCCTAGGACAATCAGAAGCTCATTCAGAGTCCCGGACCGAAATTTCAAAAAAATCTGTAAACCCGTTCTCGAGTATTCTAGCTATTACGCAATTCACAACCTCTAGTATTTCGTGCTATTTGTCTATTTTTCAAAAAATTTATATTGGAAACCATGGTAACATACAACGATAGACGAATACGACACCCCTTGTGAATTGCCCAAATATTATTGTGGTATTAACCCGTAGACCTTACAAAAAGATGGGATTTTGTGACTAGGGGGCGAGCATGAAATCTCACGCATTAACAAAAAAAAATTTTAAATAATGCGGGTTTGTCTGGGTTAAATAGGGAAGAGCGGTACTACTAGGCGTATGAGTAACAAAAATTAGACTAAACCAGAGGTCATACGTTTTCTTTTGCGCTCACTGTTTTTTTATTCCGCATCATGAGTGAAACAACGACGAACTAGCGAAAGCTCAACTTTGTGCGTGCACCTCGTTAGCATTGGTGTCAAACTCAGTTTGAACTCAAAAAGCACAATGTGCAGTTTTTGGCTGCCATGGGACTAAACTATAATACCAAGTTTTAGTTTAAAAATCATTATTTTTTGATAAATAAAAATAACAAATACACAAAAATGATGATTAGGTTAGAATGAGTTACAGTATTGACTCAGCTGTTCAGCTTCTGTTGTTCGCCTATATGAACTTTCTTAATTTAACTAATGATCAATGAAACCCATGTTGTTTTACACAAGATTCATGCGGTGTATCATTATTATCTAAGTTGTTTTTAAAGCTGCTTACAAATAAAAATGCATTTATGCAACATTTTTTTTTAATTAAATTTCATTGACTTTAATTAACAGGTTATGGTTCAACTTCCGTAAGGCGTTTTTTTTTTTATTTTTATAGGTTCAAAGGTTTTTGCCATATGAATTCTAAATAAGATACAATTTTAAAATTCAAATACAATAACCTCTTAACACAAACCAAACAGGTGTGTGCATAAATACACAAATACTTAGTTATGATCTAAATTTAAATGAACTTCTGATGATATCTTTGACGTGCAAAGTTTAAACGTGTGTGACGCAAATATAGTTAAGGTGCAGCTAGTAAATAAAAGAAGCACTAAAGTTTACCTTTGTATTTTCTTTTAATTTTTTATACCCAGCGTACTAGTACTAGTACAAGGGTATTATAATCGAGATAAATATAGAGTTTCATATATGAAAGTTCTTAGGTTGAAAAGAGGACTTGCATGTCCGTCCGTCTGTTCGTGTAAACGATAACTTGAGTAAAAATTGAGATATTTGCATGAAATTTGGTATACAGTTTACTTTCTAGCCAAGGTAGGTTGCTATTGAAAATGGGCGAAATCGGATGATAACCACGCCCCCTTTTTCGATATCGAAAATCACATAAATTGACATATCTTGGTAGCTAAAATGGCTAAAATTATATAATTTTATAGGTGAATCGCCCTGGTCATTACATAATGATTTTTTGATAAATTTTTAAAGTGGGCGTGGCACCGCCCACTTTTCAGGGAGGCATATTTGAAAATTCAACTGGTCGTAACTTTTAAACTGATTACGATAGAACGATGAAGTTTGGCGCAAAGCATATTAGTATCGTTGGGAGTATACCTGAAGAAATTGGATAAAATACAATCCAACCATGTCCACCTTCGATATCGAAAATTTCGAAAATCACCCAAATTGCCATAATTCGGTAACGGAAATTGCTAAAATGCTATACATAGTTTGGTAGGATAAATCCCCTAGTCATTAGATTATGATTTTTTGATAAATTTTTAAAAAGTAGAAGAATGTAAGAATGTTCCCACTTTCAATATAGTTTACGCTCGGATTCGGGTACCAAGTAAACATTAGGCTTGGTGTAAGCCAACAAGACAAATGTATAACGTGACTAAAATGTACAATGGATGAGGTTAGATCACACTATATAATTATTTTGACAACTAATACAGTACGTGGCTAAGATGAGAGCCATTCCTCCAATTCCTCTACATTCGGCATATTCAGCTTTTAAAAATTTCCAAAGTAAATTTTTTAAAATTTCCGTTGTGCCAGAAACACGAATGTGCAGCAAAATTATTACGTATACGCCATGGTATCTGTGTTTCAGTGCAACACATTCATTTTTCTGGGTCAACGAAAATTTTAAAAAAATTTTAAATTCAATTTTTAAACATTTTCGTTCCGCCAGAAACACGAATGTGTAGCACAGAGTTTGAAATACACATTCATAAAAATGGCATTGCAAATTTCCGGGGCTTCCTTATACTTTGGAAGCCCAGGATTTTCGTGAATTGTAGAAAAACGAGAGATTAGTCTCATGAACCTATTAACTCAAATCTGGAAAACTTTCACATTCATGCCTCTGGCAAGTGAGCAACAATATGATACTCATATTGCCATTTTTTCTTAAATTTAAAAAAAAATAAAATGCTGGTGAAAAACTAAGTGAAAGATCCGAGAATCTAGTACATAAGCTATATACAAAACTAAGTCCCAATCCGCAGAGCTGTTCTTGAGGTAAAAGCTTAGATAAAAAGGTTCAACAAAGTTCAAAATTATGTGGCAACCCTACTCAAACAAATTTTTGCTGAAAAACCACATAAAATACCATTCATATTATAATATTTTGACATACATATTTCATGAAATTTTCAAAAGTTTCAATAAGTCTAAGTGGCAACACCAAAGTAAAAGAGCTTAGATTGTAGGTTAAATATCTATATTAAAAATTAAATAAAAATCGGTTATCCTCAAAACATACATTTGTTCGCGAACAACCTTGACTGAATTCCTCAATATCATCCCTGAACATTACTAACTGTATCTTACGATTGTGAGTATTTTAAGAAAAAATGACTACACACAGAAAAATGTTTCATGGAAAATCAACACTTTTTCATGTTATTATTTTTCAACACTATCGATCATGTTACTTTAACATCAAGCTCATGTTGAAAAACTTGACTTCGTGTTAAATTAAGATGTCTTCCTGTTAAATTAACATGAGTTCCTCTTAAATTAACATTAATTCTTGTTACAACAACACTATATGCCTCATTATTTCATGCAAATTTAACAGGATCTTTCTTGTTAGTTTAATATAGTTCATGTTCACAAAAATTATTCTGTGTGTACCAAAAACGTTAGTTTTTCACCGAACCGCAAAAAGCAAATAACAATGGAATTGCCCACATACACCTAGCACACGATTTCAATTTACACGGCGTCACACGCGCAATACAACAATAAAAACTATTTACCATATTTTTAAATTAAAATTTTGTTTATTTGAAAGATTAGTCATTGAACACAAACCGATTAAGTGCTTTCAAAGCTAGTCGAATTGCCTGCTCTAATTAAGTGCGAGTATGTACTTTTGCACTTTTATACCACTTTGATTAATGTCTGACTTGAAGTGCTCCATTACTTTGTTTGTTACTCATCTATTTTAACTTTTTACTGTTATTAGCCAATAGCGTTGCCAGATTTGAATAAAATTTCATATTATAATTGAAAGGCTGGGGATATAAAGGAACCTTAGTTTTCATCCAAGTAAAAGCGAAATTCTTAAAATTAAAAAAAGGGGTGAAAAATAAATTGTTCAGTAAAAAGTAAAAAAAATCGTTTTTCACATTAAAAAGGAGAAATGTGGTTACTAAAATAAAGAACCAAGACCAAGTTGCTTTACAATCAAAAATTATAGTTAAACTATAAAAATTTAAAAAGTTAAGAGAATTTAGATTAAATCATTTCCACTTCTCTTGCTCAGGGAAAATATGGAGATTTTTTTGGGCACGACCACCGAAATGAAGATGAGCTACACAAACTTTCTGGCATCTTGTTGTTATATTGATCGCATGATTAGAATCAATGAAGCCATTGTCTTGGCTAATCGTAGTGTCAGTGACATTTCTACTAACATACATTGAAGTGAATATGTTGAACAAAGAGGAAATCGTGAGTAATGAGCTTTTTTTCTAGGTGTGTGAAATTCGCTAAAAATTTTGCTACGCTAAGTAATTTATTTCTTTTTTTGATAATTCTAGCACTTTTACATTATTTAATTGAGTTTGAGTTTGACCTCAGTTAGCTTAAGGGAGAGTTTCAATCTAAGTGGTCGGTATTTAATAGTTGTTTTTTTTGTTTCTAAGCACACTCAACTTTTGTAGAGGAAGCGGAGATGATGGTATTTTGCCTAATAACTATCCATTGTGCCCTCATCACTTGGTTAGGTAGGCCTTTCAGCTCTGCTGCCCCTAATTAATAATCCCAATCCCTGCCCCTATTCCCATTCCAATCACTTTCCCTATCCCTATCTTTTCCCCTATCCTACCACTATCCCTAGCATTTCCCTATTAGTATATTATATATTTATAAATGCGCAATGCTCAAAAGATGTTCCCCCCTTTTGCAATTACCACAATTCTAAGGCATACCACATTTTATTTGTATCGATACGTCTCCTCGAGCTGTGTGTGCATCAATAAACCAAACGGGGGAAAGAAAAGTTAAGGAAAGGAAAGGCAAGGAGAGGGAAGTAAAGGAAAGGAAAGGAAAGGAAAGAAAAGAAAAGAAAAGGAAAGGAAAGGAAAGGAAAGGAAAGGAAAGGAAAGGAAAGGAAAGGAAAGGAAAGGAAAGGAAAGGAAAGGAAAGGAAAGGAAAGGAAAGGAAAGGAAAGGAAAGGAAAGGAAAGGAAAGGAAAGGAAAGGAAAGGAAAGGAAAGGAAATTAAAGGAAAGGAAATCACAGAAAAGGAAAGGAAAGGAGAGGAAAGGAAAGGAAAGGAAAGGTAAGGAAAGAAAAGGAAAGGAAAGGAAAGGAAAGGAAAGGAAAGGAAAGGAAAGGAAAGGAAAGGAAAGGAAAGGAAAGGAAAGGAAAGGAAAGGAAAGTGTTCATATCCTTATCCCAGATCGTGAATACACTTTCCAGGGCCACATCCCCTTTTAGTCAATATCTCGGAAATGGGTTTGTATAAGTGACTAAAAAGACCCTCTTGTCAAAACACTCATGTACACCTTTCATATGATAGCCCTACCATACAAAGTAATTGCGATCCAGATTTTATATATATCTTACGCCCTATTTTCCATAAAAAAATATATGCCTAGGACAATCAGAAGCTCATTCAGAGTCCCGGACCGAAATTTCAAAAAAATCTGTAAACCCGTTCTCGAGTATTCTAGCTATTACGCAATTCACAACCTCTAGTATTTCGTGCTATTTGTCTATTTTTCAAAAAATTTATATTGGAAACCATGGTAACATACAACGATAGACGAATACGACACCCCTTGTGAATTGCCCAAATATTATTGTGGTATTAACCCGTAGACCTTACAAAAAGATGGGATTTTGTGACTAGGGGGCGAGCATGAAATCTCACGCATTAACAAAAAAAAATTTTAAATAATGCGGGTTTGTCTGGGTTAAATAGGGAAGAGCGGTACTACTAGGCGTATGAGTAACAAAAATTAGACTAAACCAGAGGTCATACGTTTTCTTTTGCGCTCACTGTTTTTTTATTCCGCATCATGAGTGAAACAACGACGAACTAGCGAAAGCTCAACTTTGTGCGTGCACCTCGTTAGCATTGGTGTCAAACTCAGTTTGAACTCAAAAAGCACAATGTGCAGTTTTTGGCTGCCATGGGACTAAACTATAATACCAAGTTTTAGTTTAAAAATCATTATTTTTTGATAAATAAAAATAACAAATACACAAAAATGATGATTAGGTTAGAATGAGTTACAGTATTGACTCAGCTGTTCAGCTTCTGTTGTTCGCCTATATGAACTTTCTTAATTTAACTAATGATCAATGAAACCCATGTTGTTTTACACAAGATTCATGCGGTGTATCATTATTATCTAAGTTGTTTTTAAAGCTGCTTACAAATAAAAATGCATTTATGCAACATTTTTTTTTAATTAAATTTCATTGACTTTAAGTAACAGGTTATGGTTCAACTTCCGTAAGGCGTTTTTTTTTTTATTTTTATAGGTTCAAAGGTTTTTGCCATATGAATTCTAAATAAGATACAATTTTAAAATTCAAATACAATAACCTCTTAACACAAACCAAACAGGTGTGTGCATAAATACACAAATACTTAGTTATGATCTAAATTTAAATGAACTTCTGATGATATCTTTGACGTGCAAAGTTTAAACGTGTGTGACGCAAATATAGTTAAGGTGCAGCTAGTAAATAAAAGAAGCACTAAAGTTTACCTTTGTATTTTCTTTTAATTTTTTATACCCAGCGTACTAGTACTAGTACAAGGGTATTATAATCGAGATAAATATAGAGTTTCATATATGAAAGTTCTTAGGTTGAAAAGAGGACTTGCATGTCCGTCCGTCTGTTCGTGTAAACGATAACTTGAGTAAAAATTGAGATATTTGCATGAAATTTGGTATACAGTTTACTTTCTAGCCAAGGTAGGTTGCTATTGAAAATGGGCGAAATCGGATGATAACCACGCCCCCTTTTTCGATATCGAAAATCACATAAATTGACATATCTTGGTAGCTAAAATGGCTAAAATTATATAATTTTATAGGTGAATCGCCCTGGTCATTACATAATGATTTTTTGATAAATTTTTAAAGTGGGCGTGGCACCGCCCACTTTTCAGGGAGGCATATTTGAAAATTCAACTGGTCGTAACTTTTAAACTGATTACGATAGAACGATGAAGTTTGGCGCAAAGCATATTAGTATCGTTGGGAGTATACCTGAAGAAATTGGATAAAATACAATCCAACCATGTCCACCTTCGATATCGAAAATTTCGAAAATCACCCAAATTGCCATAATTCGGTAACGGAAATTGCTAAAATGCTATACATAGTTTGGTAGGATAAATCCCCTAGTCATTAGATTATGATTTTTTGATAAATTTTTAAAAAGTAGGCGTGGCACCGCCCACATTTCAGGGAGGCATATTTGAAAATTTCACGGGTCATAACTTTTAAATTGATTACGGTAAAACAATGAAATTGGTAAATACTAGCATAATAGGGAGTATACCTGTTGTCATTGGACGAAATAGCTTCCCAACCATGCCCACTTCCGAAATGCAATATTTCGAAAATCATATGAAAACAAGTAAGGAAAGTTGTCTTCGGCTGTGCCGAAGGCTATATACCTTTCATGAATAAGCGTCACGATTTTCACTGTTCGATCCCCAGTACAGCCTGTTTCAATTTAACTATATTTACTACACACATTACACATCTTTGTTATAATTTAAAAAAAACTTACAAAATAATAGGATCCGAGTTATCGGAACAATCGATTGTATGGAGGCTATATATTATACGTGTTCAATTGTACTGACTTACACTATACACATTACATATGTAGAAAGTACTAAAGGTGCAATATTTTACGTTCCTAACTTTTTAAATGCGGAAGTATTGGCCAAAAAACCTTATATCTGAACAACCGGTTGTATGGGGCTAAATATATGTTATATTTACCCGATCTTCTTCATTTTCCTCTACACACTACATAAATTGAAAGTACTCAAGTTGCAAAATTTTATGTTCCTAACTTTTTAATTGCAGAAGTTTTGGCCAAAAAACCTTATATCTGAACAATCGGTTGTATGGGGGCTATATGTTACATTTGTCCGATCTTGTTGATTTTCACTATATACACTACATAAATAGAAAGTACTCGAGTTGCAAAATTTTACGTTCCTAACTTTTTAATTGCAGAAGTTTTGGCCAAAAAACCTTATATCTGAACAATCGGTTGTATGGGGGCTATATGTTACATTTGCCCGATCTGGTTGATTTTCACTATATACACTACATAAATAGAAAGTACTCGAGTTGCAAAATTTTACGTTCCTAACTTTTTAATTGCAGAAGTTTTGGCCAAAAAACCTTATATCTGAACAATCGGTTGTATGGGGGCTATATGTTACATTTGCCCGATCTTGTTGATTTTCACTATATACACTACATAAATAGAAAGTACTCGAGTTGCAAAATTTTACGTTCCTAACTTTTTAATTGCAGAAGTTTTGGCCAAAAAACCTTATATCTGAACAATCGGTTGTATGGGGGCTATATGTTACATTTGCCCGATCTGGTTGATTTTCACTATATACACTACATAAATAGAAAGTACTCGAGTTGCAAAATTTTACGTTCCTAACTTTTTAATTGCAGAAGTTTTGGCCAAAAAACCTTATATCTGAACAATCGGTTGTATGGGGGCTATATGTTACATTTGCCCGATCTTGTTGATTTTCACTATAAACACTACATAAATAGAAAGTACTCGAGTTGCAAAATTTTACGTTTCTAACTTTTTAATTGCGGAAGTTTTGGCCAAAAAAACCTTATATCTGAACAATCGGTTGTATGGGGGCTATATGTTACATTTGCCCGATCTGGTTGATTTTCACTATATACACTACATAAATAGAAAGTACTCGAGTTGCAAAATTTTACGTTTCTAACTTTTTAATTGCGGAAGTTTTGGCCAAAAAACCTTATATCTGAACAATCGGTTGTATGGGGGCTATATGTTACATTTGCCCGATCTTGTTGATTTTCACTATATACACTACATAAATAGAAAGTACTCGAGTTGCAAAATTTTACGTTCCTAACTTTTAAATTGCAGAAGTTTTGGCCAAAAAACCTTATATCTGAACAATCGGTTGTATGGGGGCTATATGTTACATTTGCCTGATCTGGTTGATTTTCGCTATATACACTACATAAATAGAAAGTACTCGAGCTGCAAAATTTTACGTTCCTAACTTTTTAATTGCAGAAGTTTTGGCCAAAAAACCTTATATCTGAACAATCGGTTGTATGGGGGCTATATGTTACATTTGCCCGATCTGGTTGATTTTCACTATATACACTACATAAATAGAAAGTACTCGAGTTGCAAAATTTTACGTTCCTAACTTTTTAATTGCAGAAGTTTTGGCCAAAAAACCTTATATCTGAACAATCGGTTGTATGGGGGCTATATGTTACATTTGCCCGATCTTGTTGATTTTCACTATATACACTACATAAATAGAAAGTACTCGAGTTGCAAAATTTTACGTTTCTAACTTTTTAATTGCGGAAATTTTGGCCAAAAAAACCTTATATCTGAACAATCGGTTGTATGGGGGCTATATGTTACATTTGCCCGATCTGGTTGATTTTCACTATATACACTACATAAATAGAAAGTACTCGAGTTGCAAAATTTTACGTTTCTAACTTTTTAATTGCGGAAGTTTTGGCCAAAAAACCTTATATCTGAACAATCGGTTGTATGGGGGCTATATGTTACATTTGCCCGATCTTGTTGATTTTCACTATATACACTACATAAATAGAAAGTACTCGAGTTGCAAAATTTTACGTTCCTAACTTTTAAATTGCAGAAGTTTTGGCCAAAAAACCTTATATCTGAACAATCGGTTGTATGGGGGCTATATGTTACATTTGCCCGATCTGGTTGATTTTCACTATATACACTACATAAATAGAAAGTACTCGAGTTGCGAAATTTTACGTTTCTAACTTTTTAATTGCGGAAGTTTTGGCCAAAAACCCTTATATCTGAACAATCGGTTGTATGGGGGCTATATGTTATACTGGTCCGATCATGTCAGTTCCGACAAATGATTCCTATATTACAAAATGGTGGCCACATACAAAATTTCAGCCAGATATCTCAAAAATTGAGGGACTAGTTTGCGTTCAAACAGACAGACGGACAGACGGACAGACGGACATGGCTAAATCAACTCATCTCGTCATCCTGATCATTTCGGTATACTTATTGATGGGTCTATCTCTTCTTCTTCTCATATTTACAAACATCGGACCAAAGTTATAATACCATTTCATGTTCATGAAAGGTATAAAAATACCGCTGGGTATTTAATGTTCGGTTTACCTGAGCTTAGACTTCCTTACTTGTTCTTATTTAATTTTGTTTCAAATGCAGGTCAGTGCAATGCTGCAAAATCACTCGTACTTCTTGGTTTGCGTCACAAAATATATATATTTTTTTTTTTGATGAAACACACGCTAATAATCGTAATTGCTGCTCGCTCCACACCTTTCAATAATGGAAAAGTGTGACGTGCTATTAAAGTGTGAAAACGTATGGTTTATTTTAAGCACTTTTTAAAGAGTTTTCTCTTACAAAAATTATTAAATAAATACTAACTTAAAGTGCACGTGTCGATGCTGCTGAATAACCATTATAGTACTGTGAAGAGGGCAAAAGTAATGCTAAGCTAAGAAAAGTGAGGCCAAAACCACGGTTGTTTTACAAATACCGTGTCAGCGTACGCCTAAATGTGGTTTGAAGATAACAATGCAGACAATATAGGTATCTTCAACATAACATATAACTTTTCTCAGTTGAAACAAAAAAAATTACATTTTCAAGTAAGTATCTATCTTAGATAAGAACTACTGCAGCCTCGTCTTATATGCGAATATATACGTCACTCTTGTGGAGCTTTTCTATAAACAGAAGACGCGTATTTTTTGCATTCATGCGTCATAGCAACTTACAATTGTCAACTTACCAAGACATTGGATGACGTTATCGAGATGCTGTATGGTTACTTAAATGGGTACTCAATATGCAAGTGTACAAAGTATGAGTCATCCCTAGCTAAAGCAAATAGGCAATACTCTTATTTCTACTTTGTTTACCTAAGGATGGTGAAGTCAATCAACATTTTGTATTTTTCGATCGTAGAACGAAGAAATCATCTGTCCTTTTTGGCGCTCAAGTCGCCTTTGGATTTCTAAGCTTATTATAGAAGGGTTCTTATCAGTTTTATCTGCGCTCGTCGGGTGTTTCTCCTAAGAAGAAAACAGTTTTCTGTCCGCACCAACTTTTTAACCCACCCTAATGCTTACATATGTATGCATATGTATATCAAAATTTGCTTATATAAAATAATCTTTATACGACTTTCATACAAGCTACCGCAATGCGCATCACTTTGTATTTTATTTGCATCGCGCGACTCTATGTAGGACTTACATACATATGAGTATATTAACTTAGTTATACATAGTATAAATATTTTTAATAACAAAACAATAGTGAAACTAATAAAAACAAAAGAAAAACGGAAACTATCTGCAAACAATAGTTATGTCAAAACATTTACTTGCCAACATGCTCAGCATCCAAAACGCTGCTTTTTGTGTTCCAGCTCGGCGCACTTTGACAACAGTATTGCATGTTTGTTTTAGAAAACGTGCAACTTTCGAATAGTTCTGAATGTGTACCAGGGATGTCCTAACACTAAAGGGTGTGCTGACTGAAGGATGAAATGTAGCAAGGCTTCTTATGACTTTGAACCGGTTTCTTGTGACTTGAAAAACTTTTTTTTGGCTTTATAAAGCTTTATATTGACTTTGGTTTGATAAGGTTCCATTTGATTTGAAAAAGGTTTCTTCTGAATTGAAATTCTTTTTTTTTTAATTGAAAAGGGTTTCTTTTGTTCTAAAACGAATTTCTTTTGATTTGAAAAAATTTCATTTGATATGAAAAAATTTCTTTTGATTTAAAAAGTTTCTTTTGATTTAAAAAAGTTTCTTTTGATTTAAAAAAGTTTCTTTTGATTTAAAAAAGTTTCTTTTGATTTAAAAGTGTTTTTTTTTTTATTTCAAAAAGGTTTATTTTGACTTTAAAAAGCTTTTTTTGATTTGAAAAAGGTGTCTTTTGATTTGAAAAAGCTTTCTTTTGATATGAAAAAGCTTTCTTTTGATATTAAATTTTTTTTTTATTTGAAAAAACTTTCTTTTGATATGAAAAAGCTTTATTTTGATATGAAAAGGCTTTCTTTTGATATAAAAAAGCTTTTTTTGATGTGAAAATGCTTTCTTTTCATATGAAAAAGGTTTCTTCTGATATGAAAAACCTTTATTTTGATATAAAGAAAGCTTTCTCCTGATTTCAAAAAGGTTTCTTTCGATTTTAAAAGGCTTTATTTTAATTTGAAAAAGGTTTGTTTTGATTTGAAAAAGCTTTATTTGGTATGAAAAAGCTTTTATTGATATGAAAAAGCTTTCTTTTGACATGAAAAAGATTTCTCTCGATATGAAAAAGCTTTCTCTTGAAATGAAAAAGCTTTCTTTAATTTGAAAAAGCCCTTTTGATATGAAAAGGCTTTTTTTCATAGGTTTCCTTTATATAAAGCTTTCTTTTGATATGAAAAAGCTTTTTTTTTAATAAGAATGAAATTTTTTGATGAAAAGCTTTCTCTTGACATGAAAAGCTTTCTTTTGAAATGAAAAGGCTCTCTTTTGATATGAAACAGCTTTTTTTTAAGTGAAAAGGCTTTCTTTTTATATGAAAAAGCTTTCTTTTGACTCATTAAATCCTTTTTTTTGTAATGAAAAAATTCTTTAGACTCAAAAAGGGTTTGACAAGGTTTCCTTCCCTTCATAAAAGGTCACTTTCGACTTCAAAACGGTTTCTTGTGACTCGAAAAAATCGCTGTCAACTTGAAAAGGCTTTATTTTACTTTATTTTCTTATTACTTTAAAGGGTTTCACTTGACCTGAAAAGGTTTTTAGACTGAAAACGGGTTTATGAAAAAGATTGATTTTAGTTTAAATTTTCCAAAACAATGTTAAAAAAATACAATCACCCTAATGTGCATACATAAGTATAAATATATTCAACTTTAATATTTTGTGCTAATAAATCTATCTGCATTAAATTCGTAGTATATTTACTTTGTTGTCAGTACCGTTATGCGGTACAGCTAGACATACATTTCCTACAACTTTTTTGAAAAGCAAACGAACAGTGTCAGAGTGACATCTTCACTTTGTGTAGTATGAAATATACAAACAATTTCAATTAACTGTTATTAGCCAAAAAATTTAAAACAAATTTGTTACCATCACATTGTCACATGGGTAGGCTGAGCTAAAGTAAAGCAAACTTGTTTATACTTACAATTTTCTTACCATATTTTACATCTAAATTTATAACATGTTTATGTAATAAGGATACACAAATATTTGTTTTGCTGATGTGTACATTTTTGTGATTTGCTTGCAAATTTAAGACATGTTCTCAGAAAATTATTTTAAATAACGTTGTATATAAGATAAAGCTTATTTGCATATCTGAAGCTTATCATAAACCATGAAAGTTCTTTAATTTACAAGACAGGAATACAAACAAATTTTTATCTAAAACTCTTAAACTTTTAAGCAAAGATATCGCGCAAAACAAAGCTACTTTTCTGACTAAGAATACTTTTAATTTCTTTAATTTCGCGAAAAACTTGTCACTCAGAGCATCTTTTGTTGGTTGTTGAGGATTATAGTTCGTTGTAGGCGGGCAACAGACTCCTAGAGCTATACAGGACTACAATCGAGTTAATTTGGCCCTTACCGGTAGTAAGAGGCGACTAATATCTACATAGGTAATGACGTGCTAAGTCGATGGTTGATCTACGAATATTATTCCTCTCACCTCTCATTATCCATCTTCTCCTTCCTTATGGAAGGAGGGATGACATGACCTAGAAGGATCCACTGGTCATACCAAATCGCTCCCGAGACAGTCAGTCGGGCAGTACCGCAAGAGAGTACCGGAGCGTACCGGGTTCATATCCGGCCAAGGACTGTCAATTTCGACATCACTTCGCAAAACCTTCGGGGAGTATTTTTGTCGTTAACAACGACAACAACAGGCAGGTCACTCTCTTATCCTAGCCAGCACCCTATTTAAAGGAATATTAATCTATGCACCGACTGAATACCTATAAGAGAAAAGTTTATACCTACTGGATAGCGTAGATTTACGACTGAAAAACAGTCGCTATACGGAAGACGCATACATATATATATGAAGGTTGCAGTCTCCACAATATTATAGATTCGTCCGTGAACACTGAAACGTTGAGTTTCTGAGTGAGTTCCTCAACTTTCCGTTTCTTCCCAGAAGGAAAAAAAATCCTGTAGTTTGTATCGATAGCCTGATTTAATCAACTTCAACAGGTCTGCTTTCTAAAATATTTTCTCAGAACCATCAGAGATTAGCTTCAGCCTCGTGAGCCATCTACACCAATCTCAATCTTATTCACAACCTCCAAGAGCTCGCTTTAATTTTAATACGTTAATATGTATGTATGTAAAAATATGTGAACAAATATGTGATAAGTCAATGCTCCAATGACATACATTCAGCGGGTTTCTACATAAAATTGCACTCTGTAATATATATTAGTTTCCTCAATTCGTACAAATAACTTCCTAATTTGATTAGTATTGGCTTGCAAATGTTGGTAATGTTTGCAATTTACAACAGAGAAATATTCAGTGAAATATTTATCACTCGTACACAAATATGAAAATATTCACATTAGAGATGCGTAGAACCAAGTAACCGGATCGGAAACAAGAAACAGTGGTTCTACCGTATCAGGTGTAGGAACCTTTACTATTTGTTTCTTCAATATTAAATTTGTTAATGTTATGCTAAGGATACACACACGGACTTGATCCCGCATAAATGCTCTTTTATCAGATCCAAATTATACCCTGACACAGACAACATTGTGGAGTTAGGCCCGGGTTTTCAGTGCAAGTTTATACCACTGACAAATTTGACTAGAGCTTATTCCATACAAAGTTTAAACTTGCACTGAAAAACCGAGCCTAAGTAAACAGCTGTTCGCGGACAGGCACTTGAACCTGCGACCTTCCGCGTCATAATCCGGACGCTTAACGCCAGGGCGTTACTTAAAATTTATGCAATTTTTGTATTCACCACACCCTAAAATGAGCGAGAGAGGGACTATGGTAGATTTCTTGTGACTTTCTCTTATAGAATACCGGAATCATCTCAAGTCACAATAATTGTATCTAATGCTATGGATACACACACGGAGATTATCTCCAATAAATCTTCTTTAATCAGATCCAAATTTTACCCTGATACACACAAAAATTTAGATTAACAGCATTGAGAATTACTACTTAGGTTGTTATTGCACTATATTCTTACCTACCTCAGCGACATCTAGTTGTCGAAAGTCGGATCTTAGAAACCAGCGCGACGCCTATCTGTCAGATACCCTTAATTTCCTAGTGTTTCTTGGTGTTGTTGTCTATTTATGTACAGAGTGTTGCCAGTGCAAATTTTTTAAAACTGCTCAAATCTTCTTACTTTTTGGGAGTTTATAATGAAGATTATGCTCAAGTTAACTCCCAAAAGCGCATTTAATTCGGAATTTGCGCTAATGTATCAGCCGTATAATGAAATATCTCAAATTTAGTGACTTGATATGAGACAGAATTACAGAATACTGGTATAAATTTGTTTCATTTTGTCTGTACTTGTTTTTTTTTTCTGAAGAGTGTTACCTACCAGCGCAAATTTTTTGTATACCCTTAAATCCGCTGAAATCCGATTTATGTTTGGGAATTAACTACGAAGATTATCCTCAAGTTAACTCCGTTTAACGCAGTTAATTCCGAATATGCGCTAGTCTATCAGCCCCGTAACACATTCTATAACATAAATTTAACAAAAAGTCAAAATTATATTCCCTAAAATACAGTACTGAGCCAAAGTCCTAGTATGCATATTAGGGTGATTCAAAAAAAATATCGCCTTGGTCTACCTAATTGATGAGAAAATATGCCTTGCAAAAAATTAGAGCTCTAACTTAACCCTTAGGAGTGGCTATGTTTTTTCGCCCTTTCCCATACATTTTGTATGGGCAAAAATCGCATTTTTTTTCAAAGTGAATTTTCTTTTTATTTTTTAAACTTTTTTGAAAATATTTTTACATACTCTTAAAGTTTAAGCTTTGAAGCTTCCAAAATGGTAAGCCATTTGCGATTATCTTAACTATTAAGATAATTACAGCCATTTGAAAATGGCTGAGTTTTGTACTATTGCACACACATACACAGTAATTTTTTGCAAAGCTTATTTTCTCATCAATACCTAAAGTTTCAGGGGGTAAGACCGAAAAAAAAAATTTTTTTATTCGAATCACCCTAATGTATATGTATATATTTTAAGATTTGAATGTCTACCCCTATCCATAAATAGTTTCTAAAATCCATTTTCCTATTTTTCTCTTTTCAGATATGAAAGGCTCCTGCATCGTGCTCAAATAGAAGATCTTACAGAAGTTTCTGGCATCGGCTGTTTATATCAAAGTGGTGTGGATCGTTTAGGGCGTCCAGTTGTCATATTTTGCGGCAAATGGTTCCCAGCACATAATATGGATTTGGAGAAGGTAAGCCTAACGTCATGACAGAATAGCAGAGTAGCCAAAATAAGCGAGATAGATATAGAGTTCCATATATGAAAGTTTTTAGGTTGGAAAAAAAATTCATTCGTCCGTCCGTATACACGATAGGTTGAGCAAAAATTTAGATATTTGATTAAATTTGGTACACGGGTTACTTTCTGGCCAAGGTAGGTTGCTATTGAAAATGAGCGAAATCGAATGATAACCACGCCCCCTTTTTCGAAAAGCATTTTTGAGAATTCGACTGGTCGTAACTTTTAAACTGATTACGGTAAAACGATGAAATTTGGCACAAAGTACTAGTAGCATACTAAAATCGTCCTCCAACTACGCCGACTTTCGATATCGAAAATTTCGAAAATGACCTAATTCGGTAAGATATATAGCTAAAATAGAATAAACTCTTAGGTAAATCCTCCTGGGGCCTTTATCATTGTTATCCCGTTCTGAAAACTACCGCTGGGTATTTAACGTTCGGTTCGCCCGAGCTTAGACTTCCATACTTGTTTCTTTTTTTTATAATTTCAATCAAATTTCTTTCATACAGGCACTTTTATACTTAATAAAACTTCTGGACCCCATCGTTAAAGGCGATTATGTAATTGCGTACTTCCACACATTGACTTCAACAAATAATTATCCATCACTTAATTGGTTGCGTGAAGTTTACAGTGTATTACCATATAAGTAAGTACAATTTCTTTATTCAAACCTTAGCTCCGTCATATATTCACTTGCATTCTATCCCTTATATTATTTTAGATACAAGAAAAACTTGAAGGCCTTCTATATCGTGCATCCAACATTTTGGACCAAGGTAAGTCATTACTCAAAGGAAAATATTAGCCTTCGTATATTTACAATTATTTCATTTTCAATTATTTCGCATAGATGATGACATGGTGGTTCACGACTTTCATGGCGCCCGCCATTAAAGCTAAAGTACACTCACTTCCCGGTGTCGAACATTTATACTCGGCAATATCCAAGGATCAATTAGAAATACCTGCATATATCACCGAATACGATATGACGGTAAGTTTAAACTTTAAAGTGATAAGTATATACCTTTGTGATGGCTCATGAGACCTTTTGGAAAATGAATTTTGAGAGAAAAATTATTTAAATCCGTGTAGTAAAAGTTGTAAGGTCAACAATCTAAGATCATGCTTTAAAAAACTTGCCACCTATCACATTTTAATTATTGTGTAATATAAGCCAATATGGGTATCAAGTGAAAGGTATTTTCGGCGGCATGCCAACTAAAATATTTTCAAGTAGAGTTGCCACTTAGGGTTACCTCCTTATCGCAGTATAGCTGGTACTATCTCGAGAACCGCTTGACGGATTTCTATGAAATTTGGCATGGAGATAGTATGCGATTTCTGAGACTGTCCACTTTGGTGTTGCCACTTGGGGCGGTTTACAGGACATAATCAATCAATCAATTTTTTTAAATAATGTAGAAAGACATGCCAATATGGGTATTAAATGAAAGGTATTTTCGGCGACATACCAACTAAAATATTTTCAAATGATGTTGCCGCACAAGCATTGTATTTGTAAATTTTGGGATTATTTTAGGATCATTTAGGGGTAATTTTGGGATTATTATGAGGCTATTTTGGGATCATTTTGAGTTCAATATTGGATAATTTTAGGGTAATTTTCGGATCATTTTGAGATCATTTAAGGGTCTTTTTAGGGTCAGTTAGGAATCATTTTGGGATCACTTTACGGTCATTTTGAGTTAATTTTCGGATCATTTGGATTCATATTGTGATCATTTTATGGTCACTTTGGGATAATTTTGGGGTAATTTTTGGGCCATGTTGAGGTTATTTTATGGTCATTTTGGGATCATTTTTATTTCGGGATAATTTTAGGATCATTTTGGGGTAATTTTGGGTTCTTCTTACGGTCGTTGTGGGACCATTTCGGAATGCTTGACCGATTTCGATGAAATTTGGCATAGAGATGGTATGCTTGATTTTAATAGTACATTTATACTGCACCAAATTTGGCGAATTTGAATGTGTCATTTCGAACCTGTTTACACTGGCAAATTTGCATTTGGCTTCACCTTCCCTGCAAGAATCTTCTACCAGAATACAAAGCCACCTAAAGAAAATGCACCACCTTGATGTTTTAAATACATGTAGAGTAATAATAAATGAAGAATCAAGAAGGCTTCTCTCTTTTCTTAGTGGAACTGGTCCAATATCATAAAAACAATAGTTGAAATTGTTATTTAGAACTGTGCATAATGCAAAAGTTTTCACACGTTAATTACCCATTAAGGTTCTTGCTGGGCAATTCTAAATGTGGAACACAGGCAGGGTTGCTATTTTGAGGAATTGTGGATTGTATTGTTCAGCGAATGAGGCCAAATGCGATGGAATTCCAAATTTGGAAAATGAAATTTGTATGGAAAAAAGCGCCAAATTTGCAATTTTTCGCCAAATTTACCAAATTTGGTGCTGTGTAAATGTACTATTAGACTGTTCACTTGGGTGTTGCCACTTAGGGTGGTATACAGGGTTGATACCAATCAATTTTTTTTTTTTCGAAATATTGACCAAGGTATGCCAATATGGGTATCAAATCACAGGTACCTTAAGCAGCATAGCAACCATGATTTCTTAAAAATGTGTTGGATTGTAGATATACTTCAATCTAGGATTTTCTACTTGGATTTGCCACTTTAATCGGTTTATAAAGTTGCCACCTATTTGGTAATTTTTCGGAACATCATTTTGAAAAGTTTATGTTGGTAAGTAAGAGTATTGGAAAAATGTAAAAATCGAAAACGCCGAACAAGCTCGGTCACCTAGGTACTTAGGTATAATATAACATGTTAAATATAAGATATAGAATATATAATAGCGCAAAATGTGTTATATATATGAAAAAAATAATCGAACAAACATTCCCTCTCTTCCAGATCAACGGTCTACATTACTTTACACCAATGTCGACACCAACATAGACACCAATTGTAGCGATTTAGTGCGAGTCATGTTCCAAATCTAAAGCATAGCAGTAACAACAATAACAAACAATAAGCGCTTAAGTGTCGAGAAAAATCATATAGTAGAAATATGAAAGAAGAAAAATACCCCCTTGTGACTAACAATGCGATAGTTAAAAAAAAGCTGAATGTTGTACCTATTTATGAACATTTACACAAACACATACATACATAGAGACACACATGCGTACGATACTTACAAATACACTAAATATTTAATTAACAACAATTAATACATACTTATACATACATACATATATGGTTTGTCAATGAAATTAGATATTTAAACAAATATTTATACAAATAAGTGTATTAAATTATAAACATATTTAAACATACATACATAGACACACAAACACTAACATAAATAGATTTAAATAAAGAAATCAAAAAAATTACAAATTAAAGCGTGTAATATTGTAAAGTAAATGCAATGATAAAGCGAATAAAGTATTGTTGAAAATTGTTATTTTGTGCGAAAAAAAAACTTTGAATTTATTGATTAGCGTTTAGATTTTCAAAAAAAAAACAAAAATTAATTAAGCAAAAAATAAAATTGGACTTAGTAACTGAAACGTACAGTAGTTATGTAACGCAGCTAGAAAAAAAAATATTTGCTGATTATAAGCTGTTGTTGTAAAACTTGAAAAAAAAAATATTATATTTATTGTATACCGCAAAAATATAAAATAAATAAAAAACAAACAAACAGAAGTTCTTATGATGTGAATAGTTAATTACAACAATTCGGTCGATTAGGAACGATTAAAAAATAAATTGATTTTAGCTATAAATGCACTTATTTACAATAAAAGCAAAAACAACAAAAATTTAACCACGCATGCGCATTTAGAATTCAAAACCAATGCATAAACCTAAGCAATAAAGTACTTAAAACTCAATACTTAATCATAAAGGTTCGTCTCGTGCAAGGCGAATTCATACAGGTGGGTTCGAGCTAATTCAAAAATGTCAGACAAAGCAACAACATAAGCAATTTGACAGCTACGATTCGATTTTCAAGGAAGAAGAAAAAACCATATGATGGAATGATGCCACCTGTAATGAATTCGCCTTGGTCTCGTGTTAGAAACGAATTCGCTTTGCCTAGTAATATTATGGTGGGGTTGTTATGGCGACAATTCGTTTTGCTAACCTTGGTTAACATGGTGCTTAGCCAAAAAAAAATCTCAAAACGTCATCGACATAAAATAAAACTAACATAACTACACGGTTAAAAATTTGAACCTAAATTTTAAACTTTTTTGGACTACATATTTATAAGACCAAACCAAATTTGGTTTCAAATTAAATCTAGACCAGTTTTCAAGAAAATTAGTTATATGAAACGGGGTTCAATTTTAAACCAGAAATGTTTTAACAATTTTTCAAAAATAAATGAAAACAAAACCAAAAATTGTAGACCGAAAAGGTTTTATGTTTAAACCGAAAAGTTTCAAAAATAAAATAATATTAATAAAATTGCTTAGGAGTCACAGCCGACTGCTCTACCGCTGAGCTATGCCGCACATGAAATTTTTGTTGAAAAAATGCAATAACTTTCAAAAAAAAAAAACAAAAACCAAACAAACTTTTAGACTGCTTTTTCATTTAGATCAAAAATCGAAACCAAAAAAAAATTGAAAATCTTTGTAGGTATATAGAAGGTTTAAAATAAAAGTAAAAAAAATCGCTTAAACTTTAGACGTATTTCAAATTTAGGCTCATTTTTTAACCGTGTTTTAAATACGTAAATTTTTAAAAATTCAACTTTAGTCCAAAAAAAATTATATAAAGAACTGGCTAGGACCGTGCACGCTTCACTGGACGCGAGCTTTTCACTCTTTGACCCTTAGACCGTATGCTTGCTAAAATTAAAGATACAGCTATGGTCAGAGCACTTTCCAACGGTGAAAAAAATACCTACTCAGCAAATTACACTGTACAACAAAATTGAAGTTTTTGAAAATCCCACCGGGTTTCTAAATGGTTTCTGAAGCTTTTGGTTGTGCTGAAGTCAGAATTTTCGGGTCATGCTAGATTTTCTCTACAGAAGGCTGGCTTTTAAAGAGATGGGCAGTTGCGAAAAAAATTCTAATAATTTAACAATTCTTCTGGGCTCAAGGAACCCGTGACATCACAAAACCAAGTAAGTGCCTCTCCCGTGGCATATGCAAAAAGAAGTAAGTTTCAGTTGAGAGATGTTACATAGTGCAAGAGCATAGTTGCTCAGAATGCAAACGCAAATGAACGACGGTTGTGATTGAATTGTTTGCTCGCCCAGTCTCATGCGCTTTGCCTGTTCGTTGTATTGCAGCATAAACTTACTCGTTTTTTCGTATATGTGTTAGAGAGAAATGTTTAGCAAATGAACAATCCCAAAAGTCCAAAACCAATCTCAAGGGTACGCCCTTGATATTAGATATTCCCACCAAACTTCAACGAAATCGTTAGAGTATTCACTCTTTTCGGTATCATGTTCAGAAAGGAATATTTGAAAAATGTTGCAAAAAAATTAAAAACTAGTCTGAAAATATTAACCGTGTACTTACATTGATTTATTGACCTAACTTTCGAGATTTTTTATTGGTTTGTATTTTAAATGCGCAGCGATAGTTATTATGATTACAAATATTTTTACAACCCATTTAAATGTATACTTTTGTATATACATGTACTATTTGTTATGAAAAAAAAAAAATGTATCCGAATTTTGTATGCAATATATTAAACATTGTCAACACTGTCAACAGTGACTGCAATAAAACGCAATTATAATTTAAAAAAGGGAAAGAAAAACAATAAAAAAAATATAGAAGAACCATTAATAAAAGATGCGTAGAAGCACATTTGCCTACATACATCAAAAATAAAAGTTATTTCCCAAATATTGTTCTGTTTATCAGTTAAACTTTTTCACAGTGTAAAAAAAAATTTTTTTTTAATTATAATTTCAAAAATATTGTTAGGGGACTCAAAAATGCTTCATAAAGTTTGTAAAATCATAAAGTTAAAAAAAAATGTAGAATGCATTTAGAAAAACTTTTATAAATTCTGATTTTAAAACTTCTTGAACACCCCAAATATTATTATTTTTTATTTTTTTTTTTTTAATTATAACATACAAATTAATTTATGTGTTTGTAATTTAAGTTTAGTTTTGTTATTACATATAATTGTTAAAAAAAAAAATGTTATCAGACCAGGCTAAAAATATTCAAAACCTCCAAAAACACCATATTCGTTTTTTACTTTTAATTTTTTTTTTTTTTTTTTTGTTATAAAAACTGTATTTAAGTTTTTAAGCAATTTTATGTGTGCAGTTTACTTAATATTTTATTTGTTTCAATTTTATAAAATAAAACAGCAACTTAAACACTTCAACACTGATTTTTAATTTTTGATGTTTTGCCGTATAGATATACATTAGGGTGATTCAAAAAAAAATTGACTTGGCCTTACCCCTAAAAATTTAGGTATTGATGAGAAAATAAGCCTTGCATCAAATAAGCGCTCTAACTTAACCCTTACACAGAGAAAAATGAGCTGGGAATGGTTAAGAATTAACCGTGATTTTGGTTGAATTTTGGTTGATATAACTATATTTTGGTTGATATGACCAAATCATTGTCAATTCTTATCCATCACCAGCTGATTTTCTCTGTGTATAGATATGGCTATTTTTTTCATACCTGGGATTTTTTTAAAGTGGTTTTTCTCATAATTTAAAAAAAAAAATTTAAAAAAACCTTTACATATTCTTAACCCATTAAATCCCGGTCCCAGATTCGCTTGCAGGAATACCTCTTTACTATCTGTAATTAATTAATATCTTGTTAAAAGTAAATTTAACACAAAAATATGTTTTTTTCATTTTCAAAAATTTGTGTTCTCATAAGGGGCATTAAAAGTATGGAACTGACAGTTGCGTTCATTTTTGTAGCAACATTGGCCGTGTTTTTTTTTACGCGTGTATGCGTTTGCACTTAAATTTTGTATGTTGAGCGCTTATCTCTCCATACAAAATATAAGCGCAAACGCATATGCGCGTAAAAAAAACACGGCCATTATATGTTTCGATGTTTAAAATACAGTTATCGATATTTGAAGAAGTGTTTTCGTATGGGTACAATGGGAATTATAGGGTTAAAGTGGTTATCTTTACTATTAACATGCTCACCTTTTCCGGTTATTCGACTCGACCGCGATTTACCAACAAAGTACAAAGCCGTATCAAAATCCCCAAGTCGCTGATTATCAGTAGGTACATGACGAAAAGGTGCTTATGCACGTCCCGAAAATCCCGGCAGCTTTTTCTTACAATCCCTATGAAGAGATCCAACATCATATATTAAGGCCATTTGATCCAAAGATCGAAGGGTTAACAAATATTTCAGTTTTATTGAAACTTTGGAATTATTTGTTTGGTTTTCTGGTCCACCATGCATATTATTTTATTTCTCCCTGGTAGCTCTCATCCATATCTGATGAAATGCTGGACACACAACATTGTAGATACAAACACATCATTTTTTGTTATTGTGATTTGGTTTGAAAAACAATGACAGTCCTATCAGCTTTGTAAAATTGCCTTTTAGAACGTGATGAAACAACCACGTGATGTAACTAAATATTACTACTTTCTTTTAACATCACCATTTACGATGATGTTCTTAAAGGCGACATTACAAAACTAATGGGACTGTCATTCATTGTCTAGAAGGGTTGTAGATTGATGATTTAAGAGTTGTCATGTATAAAAAAAAACTTTGTACATACATATGTAATTGTGAACAAAAGTTACACCGCCAAATAAGAAACAAATTAAAACTTGCCACTTTATAAATATTATGCACATTTACATAAATATGTAAGTATAAAAAAATAAATTAGTAAAAAAAAAAAAAATTAAATTAAATAGTACTAGGTCCAATTAAAATTCTCCAAAAGTACCTGCAAACACCAAATGCATTAAAAAAAATTGCCTAAAGTAAAATAAAAATCATATGAGCAAAATAAAAAATATATAATAATGCATTAAAGTGAAAAATTTTCAAAATTATCAACATTTAAACTTTCTACTTATCGTCGTAATTTATGAAAAAAGCGAAAATATAAAAAAATTATCTTGTTCCTTGCTAGCAGTACTACCTATAACTTAACATATGCATCCTCATATGTTACTAAATAAGTAAATACCAGAAGTGCAATAAAACAAATGTATTATTGAAACAATTGAACTTAACAGCTTGAGCTTAGTATGAGTAATTAAAATTTAAATATACATAGCTTAGATTTAAATAACTGGAAAAAGTAGTGATTGCGCTGAATTCAAGTCATTTTCATAAATTTTTGATCAAACATGGCCAAATTTTCTTTAATTTTATGTTAAAATAGTATAGACTTCAATGTCATTGTTTTATAAGTACCGTATGTCCTATATACCAGGCACCCACACAATCTATCAGCTAATTATGTCACGTCAGGAAATGATGTCGCGCCAGCGTCAGCTAGTGATGTCGCATGAACAAATGATGCATGAACAATTCATGCGACAACTAGTGATGTCACATCAATGAACGATGTCGCATCAACTTGTGTTGTCACATCAATGACCAATGTCCCATCAACTTGTGATGTCATATAAGCCTGTGATGTCACATCAATGACCAATGTCCCATCAACTTGTGATGTCATATAAGCCTTTGATGTCGCATCAATGACAGCTATCAACTTGTGATGTCCCATAAGCTTGTAATGTACCATCAAAGACCGATGTCGCATCAGATTATGCTGTCATATAAACTTGCGATGTAATATCAAATACCAATGTCGCAACAATTTGTGATGTCATATCAATGACAGCTATCGCATCAACTTGTGATATCACATCAATGACAGATGTCGCATAAACTTGCGATATCACATCAACGATAGCTGTCTCATCAACAGTCAATGTCTTATTATTTGCCACTGTTGCACATAGAATACAAGCGGTGATGCCACACCAAACCCCAATGTCGCATTGAAAATTGATATCATTTTAACTGATACATTATATGCAATATAGAAATCGTAGACACCAGGCTTCATAAGAAAACAAAAGGTGTCGCATCAACTAATTATGTCATATCAATGATTGATGATGTCGCCGCATCAACGGGTAATGTCGTACTAATTTTGCCTCTGTCGCATTTTATGCCAAGATATAAATCTTAGACACCAGGCGCCCATAAAATACAGTCGCATCAAGTAGTAATGTCACAACAATAACCCATGTGGTATTAATTGCATCTGTGGCATTATGGCATCAGTTAGTGATGTCATATCGGTGACTGATGTCGCTGCAACTACCGCATTAACCATTGGTGTCGCTGCAACGGGCGATGTCGCGTTAATTATCTCTGTAACTAACTTTATTTGCCAACACCTGATGATGTCGTATTAAAGACCCATATACATCAAAACCAAAACCCATTCAATTGTAGAAAGCATGTTTCGTCTCTAATAATAACTCGCTAGTAATATATTCAATTATAGCTAACACTCATACGATTCAAAAATTAAATTTTGCATAAGTTAAAAACGAAAGTGCTTTTACGCCCAAACAAGTTACCTGCAAGCCTAGCAAAATTTGGAAAAAAAAAAAAAACTAACTAGTAGGAAATCATCTCATATATAAATGCATATACCTACGATGTATTTAATTATCCCTAGAAATAAATGTAGTACTAGAAGGCGCCATTTTCTAAACTCTGGCTATCAAAAAAAAAATTTATATATATTAAAATTAACAATCGCAGATTAGATAAAAATATTAGATGAAAATTTCCAAGGTAACTAAAAACAGATTTTAGCTATACTAAAATTACTCACTTACGCCAAATGCATTTGAATAAATTAAGATCACTTCTTTAATAAAATTGTCATATTAAAATGTGCAACAGATTTATGGGGGGAGGAAGATCTATACTTAAATAGCATTACCTCAACATTTTTTGGCAAACATTTTTTATATATCGTCAATGCATTTCGAGAATAATTTCTACGAACAGAGTAAAACTCATAGCAGAGAGAAATATTTGCTAGGGGGCATTTACATGTCCGATTGCGTTGTGCCTGGAAAATCAAATAAATTTTGAGGTATTTAAAACTAGGTATGGCTTCTTCTTCCGAACTTTTAGCCAATCCACCGCCATATATTCTATTTGAAACTGTTGCATAGTGTAGTTAAACTCATTCATTCAAATTGTTAATAATATTTTTATTTAGGTACTTACGATTTATTTTACCTTATTCGCAATTTATTAGTGTTATTTCGGTCATAAGAAAATCTCATTGTTCCTTTTATACATTAATTGAAATTAAAACAAAAAACCACAATAAATTTAAAAAATGTAGATGTTTGTGAAATAATATGAATTAGTTTTAAGGAGCGATAGTGAAAAATAAAAAGAAAAAACTACTATAAAAACTGCATAAATATTTGTGTTTTAATTTGAAATATTTTTGAAATTTTTATTTTTTAGGATAATTTTTTATATGAGGAGTGAGTACTCCTATCTCAGAATGTGTTTCAATAACAACCTAAAATGTATTGAATTACATGAATATAGATAGTAATTTTTGAAATGCAGTCCGAGATAGGCTGCTCTTGAAGCAAGTTTTGAAATAGGGCGTATTGAAAAAATCTAAGATAGGATGTGGTGGCTTGCCGTAAAGTTTTCCCTTTTTTTCTTCTTTTTTCTGTTTCCGAACGGCATCTGCAAGGCCGTTACTTTTTTAATGAGAACTCTTAAGGGCCAGGGCCAAAATACATCCCAGCCGAGGGGCAAAACCCCCTTTGGTAAAACTTTTTTCTAAAGAATTTTTTATGGTATTTTTCCCAGGACTACCTAGAATATTTGGGGTGATAGGCTCAGCGCTCTGCCTCCACAAATAATTCTAAGAATGTTCTGCAGCGAAACGTGAAACTAGTCAGAAAAAAACTACTTATAGCAGGAGCGGATCCACGTGTGGGGGTTTCAGCCTTCTTCAGTAAAAATCTTATTTTATGAGAGGAATATTTACAATTTATTCTATACAATATTGCAACCTTAGCATAGTTCTTTGCACATTTCGCCAAGTACATGCCATTTTTTTTTTTTTTTTTTAATATTTTACTTATTAAAAATGCGGAGAACACATGTCATTATTCGTGTATAGGAACTGTCGCAAAAATGTATGGAAGAAAATAAAGGCTCGAAATTTGATATGCATACCCTCTATATCGATGCGTTTTAGCCTAAATAACATGTGTGCAAAGTTTTATTGTTCAAGGATAATGGCAACCCGTGCCGATTTTTAGTTAAAGTTTTTGCTAGCAGCTTATACTAAGTTCGCAAAAGAGTCCATTAAAGCTTCGAAAATTACGTTATTTTAAAGACTATGCAACAAATCTCACCCTTAAAATTTTTTAAAGGATAACAGGATTCTTTGTAGTACGTTTTTACTGATAACTTCAACTACAAGTCGTCACGGGTTGCCGTCATCCGAATTGCATAAAACTTTGTCAGGATAGTTTCTGAGGCATAATGGTCAAAGTTAGCGAGTTAAAACAACTTTCAAATTTTGGGACAGTCTAGTGTACAGCTGGGTTCAAAAAAATAGTACATATTACATATGCTATTTTTTGTTTCTAATAATTTTCAGTTAAAATAATGTTCGATTTACGACTCTCGCCAAAATAAGTCAAACTTTAAAGATATCCACCAAAATATGCCAAAAAATTAATCGAAAAGATGCTATTTTCAATGGTGGTGCTATTTTTTTGGCCACAACTGAACACGTACATGGCATTTAGTTAAAGATACCTAAAACTTATTTCCTACTTGAAATATGTTTACATACAAAACACAGTTAAAAAATTTGGCTTAAATTTCAAACGTTTTGGACGACTTATTTGACCAAACTCAATTTGCTTTCGAAATAAATATAGTCCGGTTTTCGAGAAAAAGTAGCAATGAAAATGGGTTCAAATTTAAACCAGAAAAGTCCTACCAGTAAAATAAAAACCAACAAGGTCTCTGATGCGGTCGCCCCAAAATGTGGAAAATTCAATGACTTGAAAAAAACTTTCGGAAATCAATAAAAAATAGTTTCAAATTTGTTTGAAATTTTAGGGCCACTTGCATAAAAGCCGATAACGACTAATCGGTGATTAACTTGACAGCCATGATGAAATTTCTCCAATATAATAATAAATTTGAAATTTCAGCATAACAAATTCCTACAATTAACTACTTTTTTATTTGAAAAATAATAGAATGGAAGCTAAATGAAATTTATAAATCGTCAAAAACATTAATATGAGTGGTGCTTTCTGAGACAAGTGGTGCTTTCTAAGTAAGAGTAGGTCGCCTCCCCGTTGGTGCACCCTGGGTAACGCGAAATGACCTACATGGCCTACACGGCTAGTTTCTTGTATTGCCGGTTCTACGAGAACGGTACCAGTACTTGTGCTGTACCCATCGTGCCGAAACGACCCGCTTCATTCAACTATAGTCAAACTTCCTATTTCAGAATTTTGATATTGATGTCAAAACGGCTTTTTTTAACCTTGCTCGACAATCTTCCATGAAAATGTTTAAGGGTACCTTTTTATAAAAGAAAATACCTATACGCCCACTAAAAGAATTAAGATACCAAAAAAAAATGAAAACCTTTTGGAACCGGTTCCGGCTTTGGAAACGGTTTCGGTTTCGTTCTTTTTCTTATCAAAATAACGGTTACGGTTTCGGTTTTGAAAAATTAAACGGTTTTAATCGGTTCCGGTTCCGGTGTGAGTCCTTGCTTTTTAGATAAACTCCATTTCTTTTAAAAAACCGACTTTCTAAACAAACTTGGAAACTCTTCACCTCGAAAATTGCAACTTTTAACAGGAAAAATTATTGCATAAGTACGTTGACTTGCTTAGTGAGAAGTAATCCTGATATAAACAGCGGTTCGCCCAAAAGTATGCAACATTTTTTTCACTTTTTCTTCATACAAGGAAATTTTAGTTCGTACTATATCTTCGAAGATGCTAAAGCTAATGCAGAAATAAAGTAGCATTTAGTTGCGTTTAGCTTTCAAAATTGTATGGAAAAAATGCTGCATTTTTGGGCTAAATGCTAAAATGCAAAATGCAGGCTCAGCATGAACAGCTCATTAGTTAGCTTTCAAGTTGAGCCTTTGAGTAATTAATGACACTTCTAGGTACATAATTGTAAGGGTTACAATTTACTACAAAAATTTAAACAACAATTCAGGCTAAAATTTTTCACCGTACATGTATGTAAAATATAATTATTGGCTAATACTAATGCAACAAATAGAAAATTAGATAACAAAAATGATAAAAACTTAAATCTATTGTATGACTAATTTAGTATTTTTGCCATTTTCAATATATTTTGTTTTGTATTTCTCAAACATTTCATTTAACTGATCAATAACTTGCTGATGAATTTTATCCACATACTTTGGATCAGGTACGTCATTTTTCTCCACCTCAATGGGACTGCCAACTGAAAATGTAAAACATAGTGAATAAGTTCAAAATATCATAACATTTCAAAATCGTGTACTTACCAACTTGCACGATATGTTTGCGTTGTGGCAGAAAACCAAAAGTATATTGAAAGAAACCTCTACCCAATACAATCAATGGCGAAACTCCTGTTAGTTGCTTTGTTAATGTTTGAAATCTTCGTAGCCAGGAATTTGGCGGATTGTTGACTTGATCGAATATATCAACTTCTCCAAAGGAAAATGTTGGTACGATAGGACAGCTGTTAAAAAAAGTAATAAAATTAAGTTTTAAAGATATCAAATGGAGCTGGTAATGAAACAACTGATCTGTTAACGAATTTGTTATGTTATGATTAACCACTGGGGGTTGACCTAATTTGATTGGTCATTGAACGATTTCTGCTAAAGGTCGTTTTACACGATATGTATTTTCATCTGCATCTGCCACAAAATTCATTTGCTTTGCAAGTGCCGTTCGGAGTCGGCAAAAAACTGTAGGTCCCGCCAACTTGTAGGAAAACTCAAAAAGCAACACACCACAAGTTGGAAAGAGAAGCTCGGCTAAAAATCTCGTTAGAGGTTATGATAACCTGTTGGTATATCGCCGCCATTAGTTTTTTTTTTTTTTTTTTTTTTTTTTTATACTTGATAGGTACGGATTTATATTTTTTTTATTTATTTATTTTCGTTCGACGCAACGAGGGATATTACTAAGTTACATATATGTAGGTAAATGACGAGTTGCCAGATGTTGTTGTAAGATATAAAGCTACCAGCAGAATTTGACACAAAGTACCCGATACTATCAAAAGTACCTGATGCTTAAAAGTATCGATACCAAAGTAGTAGATACTCAAAATTACTCGATACTACTCAACACTACACTTCGCTATTTTTTTTTTAATCATGGTGATTTTTAATTTTTTGGATTTTTTTTCGAATGTAGTTCAAAATTAATTTCGAAAATAGGACTGAAGCCGAAACCATAGCAGTAACCGATTCAAACCGTTCGATTATTTAAAACCAAAACCGAATCCTCAACCGTTATTTTGCTCTGAAAAAGAACGAAAGCGAAACCGTTTTAGAGGCCGGAACCAGTTCCAAACGGTTTTGAATTTTTTTAAAGTCTTACTTCTTTTAGTGGGCACCAATGTATGTAAGTACTTTCCTTTACAAAAAGGTCCCCCCCGAAAAATTTTCATGAAATATTGTCGAGCAAGGCTACAAATGGCACGTTTTCACATCAGTATTAAAATTCTGAAAGAGGAAATTTGACTATACTTGAATGAAGTCACCAAAAAAATGTACGAGATCCCAAAAAAAAAATTAAGAAAATTTACCTATATTTCGACGTGCCATACGAAAACTAACACTTTTTAAATATTTTACGAAAACTGACACTTTTCAAGTTCTGTAAGAAAACTAACACTTTTAGGTACAAATTGAAAGTGTTCGTTTTCGTCAGACACAAAGTTTCTGGTATTAGTTTTCGTATGGCACGCCGATTTTCTAGTAAAATTTTTTTATGTTCGTGTTTTTATTTGAAAAACTAAACGGAACCAAACCGAAACCGAAATAAATGTTGCAGAACGAAACCGGGACCAAAACCGAAACACGCTACAAAACCGAAACCAAAACCGGAAGGTTATTTTAATCGGTTTTATGCCTTGATTGGAACCAATCTGAAACAGTCCCAGATTAGTTCCAACATATTTTCCAAATTAATTTTGAACTAGTTCATTCAATTTTTTTGGGATGGGTTAAAAATCTGTGCTACATAATTTTAGAATGATTTTGAACATTTTTTGATTGTTAAATAAGATTAGAAAATAATCGCAATTGCTTTAAATATGCGACAGACTTTCAATTAAATCAGGCATTATCGCAAGTAGATCCATATTTACTTTATAACTATCGTTATCATCAGCTATTTCGCTCTCATAAAAAATGCACTAACAATGCAATAAATTATTTCATAATCGTCAAATCTTAGCGATAATGAATATGAGTTACCGATTGCATCTACGATAACGATAACGATAACGATTACTTTAATTTCTTTTCTTTTTTTTAATCATGATTACTGTAATCTTTATTTCAAGAATGTGTGTTTTCCATAAAAAAAAAATTCAACTTACCCCGTTCGTATGGCCAATTTCACAAAACCTTTACGGCTTTTCAATGTAATTATGTAACGACCCGGATGCGAGTCTAAAGCCTCCTGCGCTCCACCAACTAATATCGCCACAGCATTTGATGTGAAACCATCCGCATTATCAGGATGTTTCGGATGATTTGATTTTGTTAAGTAATGCATTAAGGATTCTTTGGATACCGATACCAAACCCCAATAGCGCAGCGTTTCACGTAAAATTGGCGTATAAAAATGCATATCTAAAGTGGCAATTTTTGGTCGTATGCCAGGAAATAGTTTTAGCCATTTTCGTATATCATTGCTCATATTGCAGGAAATACCAGTGCTGGAAGAATGCGATGAAAAGATAATTAAAAAACAAATTTGAAGAAAATATTTAAATTTAAAAAAAAGTTTTAGCTGTGTACTCACCCTATAATACCATGTGGAAAGCTCGCCAATATGTAATTACGATCGGCACTCAAATCAACCGTTTTAATCAGTTCAATGGGAAAGTAATCACGAAAATGGCGCCAAATGCAATTATTACGCATTATTTTGAAGCTGTGATATGAGAATAGATGTTAATAAGATCGAACTGTATAATAGTCGTTAATGGTCACATACCCATTGCCATTAATATCACTGTAATTCCTGGTGTGATCGAAATATATGTAGGTGAGATAGCCCAGAACCATGAGCTTCCAAAAGTAGCTGCCATAATACTGAAATGTGAAAACGGAAGAAAATAATTTTATATCAATTAAAAATAAAATATTTCAACTGAAAAATAAAAGAAGAATTATATATTGCAAAACTATCGATATTCGAAGTAAGTAATCGATGCTTTCGATTTTTAGAAGGCAAGGACTTGCTACATATTCACAAGATTTAAAATCAATGTAAATTTATTCACTCTACAATCATCAGCCCTAGCCTAAAAATATGGACCCATAGTTATAGTCGAAATAAAGTAGGCACTAAAGTTAGCGTCGGTTTTTTTTGACAGATATGCCCTTGAAAATTATTAGATATATCTTTCTTCAACTTACCAATAACAATGATGTAATCAGCAATGATAGAAATGGCAACAGCATAAATATCAAAACGTAAAGTCCTGTTGCAAGAGTTTGTAATCGCCGTTTAGGCGGTACGTGTACCGGTGCCCATTCGATCTTCATTCTTATATTTATTTTTGACCAAATTTATTTAGTTTTATTAGATATAAATTACTTAAAATTAACTTTAGCACATGTGTCCACTTATAATATTTTTGTTTTAACAGTCTTCATTTAAGAGCATTGATTACGTCGCCACAACGTAACGTTCACAACTAAACCAAATCATTTTAATCAATTTGTATTTTCAACTAATAAAGAATTTATTGAGAAAGCACGAGAAAAACCAAAATAAAACCTTATCAAAACTGTATTTTGGTACACAAAATGTTAATACATGCATTCAGGGTTGGGCATTTTTGCACTACCACAAATTTTTTTAGTGATAATTTCTTCAGTGATAGTTATAATCGAAAATCACTATCACAAAACTTTTAGTAATAGTGGGGGGGGTCGACTTTATAATAATGGCCTACCATTGCGAATTTTTCAACGAAACTTAGCATAAACATTCAGAAAGACTTCCTTTAACTCAATTTAACAAAATTTTACCAAAAACCGGGTCCGAAAATAATAATAAATAAAATCAAAAATCACTATCACCAAATTTGTAGTGATAGTGGTGTTTGATTTTAACTATCATTGAAAAAATTATCACTAAAAAATTAGTGGTAGTGCAAAAATGCGCAACCCTGCATGCATTGCATACCCAATAAACTCAAGTGAAAATTCTTCAACTCATGATTTTCAGTTTTTTTACAGTATTACAGTATTAGTACCTATTAGTGAGATCGTTCCTTAATAATCTAAACTAGCAATGATGGCCTCTAGAAATTAAAATAAAGATCTGTAACTTTGCAGTAAACTTTGTTCGCCTTTCTGAAAAATAAAATTCATGTATGTTCCTGATCCTTATTTTGTAGGGAGACAATTTTATTATCAGAATTTCAAAGGCTCACTACCTATAATGATAGTAGGATATTACACACAAATTTGTATCCCATTTTGAGATAGTTTAGGCGTCTAACACGGGGGCCAAAGCTCAGATTGCGGTAAAGCAGTCGGCTCTGACTCCTGAGTGCTTTCGTTCGAATCCAGCCAAGTACCACTTTTTTTTCATATTATTTTATTCTTAAAACTTTTCAGTTTGAAATTAAAACTTTTTTTTGTTGAAAATTAAAACTTTTCGGTTTGAAAATTAAAACTTTTCGGTTTAAAATTAAAACCATTTCGGTCTACAATTTTTGTTTTGTTTTCATTTATTTTTGAAAGCTTATTCAAGATTGAGTTTTTGCCAACAACATTTATGTGTGCGATGTAGCTCAGTGGTAGAGCAGACGCGAATGATGCGGGAAGTCTTGGTTCGAGTCCCAGCCAACAGACAAAATATTATATTTTTTTTTAAATTGTTAAAACATTTCTGGTTTAAAATTGAAACCCCAATTATTTAGTTTAAGTTTGAAGCCAAATTTGGTTTGGTCATATATGTAGTGCAAAAAAGTTTAAAATTTAGGTTCAAATTTTTAGCCGTGTAAGAATCAAAGGTCTCGTAAAAATATTTGATGGTTACCGAGATATGAATTCGCAATTTTTTGTGTGTAAGACTTTTTTCTTTAAATTAGATTTATCCATTTCTAGGGCCAAATATAACTATTCATTCTTGAATCACAAGCGGGAAAGCGATTTTACTTTAAAATCAAAATCTTTTTTATTTTCTATGCCAATCAATTCCATTATATGCAGTCAATGTTGTATCGATGTAACATTTAATGGTGCAATACCCAAATGGTCTAATCATTTTGAGTGGCTGGGCAGCCCATTACAAAAACTGGCTTAGATTTTGCTAACCAAATGTGAAGCAACCACGCTATTACATTAGAATGCAATTGCGGTTAACTTTTTTGCAAGCAACTGAACTGTTAACCATGGAACTTGTTTGCCATCAATAAACTAAATGTGAAGGCACTGCATTGGTGAGGTGGCCATTTCTTTTCTGAGAGAGGAGCTTTTGAATCGAATATTAAAGTACGGCTTTATTGAAAACAAATTTGAGAAAGGGCAGTTTTTAATTAAATTCTGAAATGAGCTTTATGGAAAAAACCCACACGATTAAATATTTTAACCTAAATTTTAAACTTTTTTGGACTACATAATATGTATATATTATGATGAATTTCATATCAAACCTAATATGCATTGCACCCGACCCCCTCAGAATTTGATGCAATTTTGCATAGAGGCACATCTTACCTACCCAAACACAACCTCATTATTATAAATTGCATTTTCAAAAAATTGTGGGCGTGGCAAGGTATAGAAATATTCGAAAAATAATAGGTACTTTTAAACTGTTATTACTACGATATGTAATTCATCATATCGCCGGTTCCAAAGTAAATAGAAGTATTTCAAAATTTAAATTGTTTTTGAAACGGCATTCAAAATTTCATTTTTACAATGTAGTTAGTTCTATGAAAAAATAAAAGTTTGCTGTTTTCCCAAAAATTTTAAAAAGTAAATACATCTGTTTACTTTGCAACCGGCGATATATGACCAAACCAAATTTGGTTTCAAATTTAATCTAGACCAGTTTTCAAGAAATTTGGTTAAATGAAACGGGTTTCAATTTTAACCCAGAAATGTTTTAACGATTTTTAAAGAAAAAAAAAAAATAATTTGTCCGTTGCCTAGGACTCGAACCATGACTTCCCGCATCATGGCTGTCTGCTCTACCACTGAGCTACATCGCACATATAAATGTTGTGGGCGAAATTCAATCTTAAATAAGCTTTCCAAAATAAATGAAAACAAAACAAGAATTGTAGACCGAAAAGGCTTTAATTTTAAACCGAAAAGTTTAAATTTTAAACCGAAAGGTTTCAAGAGTAAAATAAAATTAAGAACATGTGGCACTTGGTAGGATTCGAACAAAAGCGCTTCTTTTTTAACTTTTGGAAGGTGTAAAATACCCGAATATAGTGTAAAAAATCGTTTAAACTTAAGACGGGTTAAAATGTAGGCTCATTTTTTTAACCGTGCACCCATTCGGAAGGCGATGCCATCATGAAAAACTTTTTCTGGAGCATTTTAGATTTTATTATCGGATATCAGGCGGGCAGCTAAATTTAAAAAAAAAATTAATTAAAAATTGTTAAGAAATCCTTTAGAAAACCCTAATGCGAGATACAGCTTGAAGGACATTTTATAAAGAAAATGCCATTAAAAAGAAACAAAAACTCTCGAATAAAAACAACTCCCGTTTGGCTAGCAGGACAAAAATAAGAAACAATTTATTGCGATCTAAGTACACAGCCTTAAGGCAGAATTAATCTTCCTTATCGCTAACGCCATACCCATAACACTAATCAGCTGTTAGAACCACTCTTCGGAAATCAATGTAAACGCGTTAGCGTTATGTTATGGCAAGTATAATCGAATATATTGATTTCCATAAGTTTGCTGATTAGCGTTATGGAAGATTAATTCTGCCTTTAGGAAAAAACTGCGAGTGCTCCAATATTTGATAGATTTTTCTCCCTCAAATACATATATTAGTTGCTTAGTTTAAAATGCCAAATTGTATGGAATAAACTCTAGTGAACTTTGTCTGTGTTTTACAGTTGCATTGAAACCCCGCCCTTAACAGTTTCATTTTGTTGCTCATTGTTATCGGTTAGCAAATATGGTACAGCATATTATTTACGACTTTATGGATTTATTATTTTATTGCCTATTATTATTATTTTTATTGTAGGTTTGCTTTTTATTTGCTTTTTTATTAACTAGCAGACCCGTCAGACGTTGTCCTGCCAAAAATTAGTCTGCCTGCATTCGTATCTCCACATCCCCATCCCTATACCTATACCTATCCCTATCCCTATCGCTATCGCTATCGCTATCGCTATCGCTATCGCTATCGCTATCGCTATCCCTATCCCTATCCCTATCCCTATCCCTATCCCTATCCCTATCCCTATCCCTATCCCTATCCCAATCCTCCCTATCCCTATCCCTATCCCTATCCCTATCCCTATCCCTATCCCTATCCCTATCCCTATCACTATCCCTATCCCTGTCCCTATCCCTATATATTTTTTTCTCTTGGGTTCAGATGAATCTAAAATCCACTCTTACCGACGCACTCATCAGCACTTTTGATTTGAATATCAACATATTCTTGGGTCAGCCTTGGTCCACCTAATGGTGAATATTTTGGAAACGGGTTCACAGATGAACCTGAAAATTGCTCCATGTGAAAACTCATCATCATCATTTATTGGCGCTTAACCGCCTAAGCGATTTTGGCCGTCGCTATCAAAGCACGCCAGTCATTCCTTTTTAGCGATAACTGACGCCAATTGGAAACCCCAAGGGAGTTCAAGTCATCCTCCACCTGTTGTTTCCATCTCAGTCGAGGCCTCCCCCTTCCTCTGCTGCCGAATTCGGGTGACGATTGGAAAACCTTCTGGGCTGGAGCTTCTTTGTCCATTCGCATGACGTGACCCAGCCAGCGGAGCCTTTGGGCTTTAATTCGCTGGACTATGGTCAGATCTGCGTAAAGCTCGTACAGCTCATCGTTAAATCTCCTTCGATACTCGCCGTCGGCATCACGGGAAGGACCATAAATCTTCCGGAGAACTTTTCTCTCAAATACTCCAAGGGCCATCTCATCTTCTCTTGACATTGTCCATGAATCTGAGCCATACATCAGGACAGGTATGATGAGAGACTTATAGAGCGTGACCTTTGTTCTTCGAGAGAGGACTTTACTTCTCAATTGCCTACTCAGTCCAAAGTAGCACTTGTTGGCAAGAGTGATTCTCCGTTGGATTTCTAGACTGATATTATTTTCGGTGTTAATGCTGGTTCCCAAATAGACGAAGTCCCTCACAGTTTCAAATTTGTAACTTTCAACAGTGACGTGGCTGCCAAGGCGCAGGTGCGCCGATTCTTTCTTTGATGACAGCAAATACTTCGTCTTGTCCTCGTTGACCGCAAGACCCACTTTTTTCGCTTCCTTATCCAGTCCAGAGAAGGCAGCGCTTACGGCGCGGTTGTTAAGGCCAATGATATCAATATCATCGGCATACGCCAGCAATTGCACGCTCTTGTAATAGATTGTACCATTGCGGTTTAGCTCTGCTGCTCGAATTATCTTCTCCAGCATCAGGTTGGAGAAATCGCACGAAAGGGAGTCGCCCTGTCTGAAACCTCGTTTGGTTTCAAATGGCTCAGAGAGGTCCTTCCCGACTCTGACGGAGCTGTTAGTATTGCTCAACGTCATTTGGCAAAGCCGTATAAGCTTTGCAGGGAAGTCAAATTCAGACATGGCGGCATACAGGCAACTCCTTTTTGCGCTGTCAAAAGCGGCTTTGAAATCGACAAAGAGATGGTGTGTGTCGATTCTTTTATCATGGGTCTTCTCCAGGATTTGGCGTATCGTGAAAATCTGGTCGATGGTAGACTTACCAGGTCTAAAGCCACACTGATAAGGTCCAATCAGCTTGTCTACGATGGGCTTCAGTCTTTCACACAACACGCTAGAAAGAACCTTAAATTCCAATCTGGAGGCATGCACTCGTCTGACCATATTCTGCATAAGAGCTGATGCATGCTTTTTACCAGCTCCTCGCCTCCGTGTTTGTACAGCTCTGCGGGAAGTCCGTCTTTTCCAGGCGCTTTGTTGTTTTTGAGCCGGGATATAGCTATCTTCACTTCGTCATAGTCAGGTGGTGCGACGACTTTTCCATCGTCAGGGATTGGGGTATCGGGTTCGACGTCTCCCTCGCAATTTAGCAGTGAGGAGAAGTGCTCCCTCCATAATTTAAGTACACTCTGTACGTCGGTTACCAGGTCGCCATTGTTGTCCTTACAGGAACTTGCCCCGGTCTTAAAACCTTCCGTCATCCGCCGGATCTTTTCATAGAATTTTCGGGCATCATTCCTGTCAGCCAGCATCTCAAGCTCCTCACACTCACGCCTTTCGGCCTCACGTTTCTTTTTTCTGAAAAGGCGTCTCTCTTCCTTCTTTGCCTCACGATAGCGTTGCCATACACTGCGGGTTGCACCCGTTCGCAACGTCTCCCTGTAGGCAGCGTCCTTGTCCATGTGAAAACTGCATATCGTAAAAACACATTCTGGGTCGCCCCTGGTCCACATTTTGGTCAATATCTCAGGATTCCACAAATTTTTGTAACTTTTTCTTTTTTATAAACATTATCCGGGCAAAAACACATACAACAAAAAAAATAGTGAAATCGGTTCATCCGTTCAGGCGTGATGTGATCACTAAAGGAAATGGTCATTCATTTTTATATATATAGATTTATTTTCTGTCGCATTTCTTTATATGACCGAACTTCTCGCTGTTGATATAACTTTTCAATTGATAGATTGAATTCGATAAGATCGAGTTTACTTGCATCCAAAACTAGACATATTCACATGCATAAACTAAAAAAGTTTACGATCCGAAAAACTTGAACTAAAAAACTTTTCCCGACTCGCCGTAATCTTATTTCTACAATCTGTTTTCGTTGTTTCGAATTTCTCTACATATTTTTATACATGGAATATTGAAAGCGAATTTAAGTAACAAATGTGAAGGTTAGAATTTTTTATTATTTAAATGCACATTTCTAAATACACCAAAACTCAATAGAACATAAACACTGTCTTGCATACACATTTCTAATTAATTATACTATATTTAAGTACTTTGTGTGAGCGCACCAATTTTCCACTGATTTTTTTTCTGTTGTATGTACTTAGGTTCCTAATTTTTATTTTATTTTTTGTCATTGCACGCAACTTTTAATTATAGTGCATTTTTTTCATGGATGTCCATCGGTTTTACAGCTGTCGGGGTTTTGAACCGGTTTTAAACAGAATGTATAACGGTTTTTGTTTTGAAATACATTTTTTTTTAGTTATGTTGATACGATTTTTCAGAATGGGAAAAAAATACTGTACAAGTTATAGACCATATCGACGTGCCATACGAAAACTAACACCTGAAATTTCGCGTCTGAATTTTTGTGTCTGATGAAAATTAACACTTTCAATTTGGGTCTGACGAACATGTACTACCTAAAAGTGTTAGTTTTCGTCAGACACAAATTGAAAGTGCTAGTTTTCTTATAGCTACGTATATGATATTACGTATTTTCTCTAATTTTTTCTTATATTTTTTCTATTTATTGAGCGAAAGAAACGATCTTATACAACTATCATATTGCTGCAAGCAGGCAAGCTAACATAAAAACATATGAAAAAGTTTGTATTTTTTTATATTTTCGGCACTTGGATGTTTCTCCCTTATTTTACGTGAAAATGTTGGTTTGGCGGCCGCCGTGGTGTAGGGGTTAAGTGTTCGGCCTTCTACACCAAGTCGTCGCGGTTCGATGCCCGTCAAAAGAAAAAGAATTTTTCTAAACGGGGTCGCCCCTCGGCAGTAGTTTTGCAAACTCTCCGGGTGTATTTCTGTAGGTCCCGCCAACTTGTAGGAAAACTCAAAAGCAACACACCACAAGTTGGAAAGAGAAACTCGGCTAAAATCTCGTTAGAGGTTATGATAACCTGTTGGTATATCGCCGCCATTCATTCGTTTGGTATACAACCCAGTCCTCGATACCTACCTTATAAGCTTTAGATGTATAAGTACAACCATGTACAAAGTACATTTACGAATATATACAAAAATAAAAAATAAAAATATAAAAAAATACCGTTTCGTGTACGTGTCGTGTTGCAAAAATCATGCACGCGCCCACCTCTAGTTGAAAATTTTGTGCGCGAACATGCCGCATGCACTCCTTTGTGACGCATGCGTGCAATCTCTCTTCTTCCTAGACAAAAAATTGGAGGAAAAAACTCTTGAAAATAATAGTCAAAATACGTAGTGTCATATAGCTATTGCAGAATTTTAAAAGTGTTGGTTTTCGTAAAAAAATTTATAAAGTGTTAGTTTTCGTGTGACACGTTAAGAGTTAAGAGCTTTGTTTCTTTCCTGCTAATTATGAATAATTATGAATAATTATTCCTGTAAAAGCGTTTCTTGAACAAAACTAGCAGCGAATTCAGCAGCTTTTTGACATTTAATTGAGAGTGAGAGCGCCAATTCGCTGCAAGTTATTGCTGGAGATTTTTCGTCCAGCAGAAACTAGCAAGGAGGAACAGCTGATCGGTGAAATAGCAAAACAACAACAAAAAATGTAAATTCAAATTGTTAGCCAATCAGAAACGTAACAGCTGTTGGGTCTGCAAGTTTCTGCTGAACCCTGTTCGACGAAAAATTAGCAGAAATGAGATTTTGACAGCTTTTTACAAGACTCTCTTCTGCTGACAGTTCTTTGCTGGAGATTTCAAGAAACAAAGCTAAGATTTTCACCTCAATGCATGATCAGCTGTTTACACTTTTCAATCCCCACAAAAACGGTCTAAATGGAAATTTTCTTCAAAAGTGCCGTTCCCGAGTAATCAGAATTTAAAGATTGGTATTGTTTACTGATTTCAAGTTTTTTTTTTTTGGAAATTTACCAAAAACAACGAAGAAAAAATACACAATTTCTTAGAAGTCACCTAACGAGGTCACTTTTTCGTCCTAACCTCTAAAAACGAAAACAAATTATTGGCGGACTCTTTTTGTGGGGTTAAGGCCGAACATCGACCCGCTTGTAAATTATAATACGGATCAATTCAAAAGCAAGTTATCTCTTTAACCCATATATCTCCCAGTCTAACATGTACATTTTTGTATATTTATTGATTTGATTTGTTATTGGAAAAACCGACACAAAAGCTCATAATTCAATATTGTTTTTGTTCTAATTTCATTGTGGTTTAGTTTATTTCAATATTTATTTATTCGCATTCCATTGACGGAAAAGTTCACACTACATACATATGCTATACATATGTAATCGTAAATTGATTAGTTTATTACACAAATTCATTCAACGTAACGAATCTTTTTTTTCACTTTTTTTATTTATTTAGTGAGGGCATAACTGATTAAGCGTAAAAATCCTTTAAAAATATTTTTTGTATATTTCTTACGTATTTCTTTGAACTTTATTCTATTTTTCAGTTGTTTTTTTATTATTTTTTTTTTGTTATGAGTAATATATGCATTTAAGTATGTGTTCTACAAACAAATCATTTAATTAGCTTTTGTAATACATTTCAAATATTCTCAAATAAATAACACTCGTTTGTACCGGCGATCAACAACGACTGAAGTGCCTGTACTGTTTTCAAATGCTTGCTTGATTCATTGCGGTATACAACGACTCGTTGCTAGTGATGGAACGAATAGTGAAATTGGAGTAAGTATTGCGAGGACTATTTTTTATATACCTTTAGTGAGTGAAAGATGACACTATTTCTAAATATTTTTCCAAATTTGTTTGAAGAACGCCCAGCTTAGATTTTTTTTTTTCAATAACGCCCTATCTCAGAACTGATTTAAAAAAATGAGATAGAGGGGTTTTGAAAAATATCTTAAAAAATTGATCTTCCACTCAGCCGTAGATATTAACTTTAATTCGATTTTCATAGGTCCCAAAAGAAAGATATATACCCAACCCAAAATCGGTTGAAGCCATGTCGTTTCACCTACATATCTAATTGAAGATGATTTCTGATATACATATCTTTATAAAATTGTTTGCGTGATATTACTTTTACGAATCTTTCAAATAAGTGACAATCGATATCCGACACTTCAAAGTTTTTGCGAATTATCGAAACCGGTAAATAACGAGATAAGATGTGTGTAGCTCTAAGGCCAATTCATCTACAAACTGGCTCGCAATTTTTATGCATGGGTATGTACTTATAGTGATTACAACTTTTTTATCGACATGGACTTTTGGCGGACCTCATGGCAAAAGCTAATAAAAATAAGCAATAAAATGCAATACATATATTTTTCTATATAATTTTGTTATTTAATTTTGCTTTATTGCACGCTTAACAATACGTATCTGAAAATAAATGTTTGTATGAACTTAGAGGCATATGATTAATAACTGAAGTGTGCCCGTTACTAAGAACTGATCTATGCAAGCAGTATGTGACGTATAGATCACGTCATCACATCACTTCTACCAATCGCTCAACAAGCATACGAAACACATACACACAAACCTGTTGTTCTAGGTTGGTAGTGTAAATACTCTAGATTATTTTAGTAAATAAAATAAACTTTCATGCACTTTTCCATATTCATTTACATAACCACGTAGCTTCTAGATTTTTTTAATATATCGCTTATGAGTCATTTGTCACCTATGTACTTGGCAGATTCATATCAGCAACTTCTTATCAGACGTTTAGCACTGAAGCAGTACAAAAGTCATACAATTATAATTTGGCACAAACTTAGCTCTGAAGGATTTTAGGCCCATCTTCATTCATATTTCTCTGGGGCTGAACTAGACTGCTGACAGGCGACCATACCATTAAAAAATGCATTAAAAAATATTTTAGTTTTGGATGTTACTTAACTCGAAAATCAAACCCAGGACCTTTGGTACAGAATGCTAACCCACTACTTGCTATACCATTGCGCCCACTTTAGAATGGTGGAATTAGGCTATATGTCAGTATGTTTCAAAACTGCTATTCCATTTACTTAAATAAGTAGTGAAATATACATTCAGATACTCCAGAATGTAGAGGGGGAATAACAAAAGTTGGCTGTAACCAATTCCAAACGGTTTTGAATTTTTTTAAGTCTTTTGTCTTTTAGTGAGCACAGGTATTTTCTTTTACAAAAAGGTACCCTGAAAAATTTTCATGGATGATTGTGAAGAAAGGTTACAAAAGAAAAGTTTTGAAGCTATATATCGACGTGCCATACCAAAACTAACACTTTCAAAATTCCTTACGAATAATAACATATTTCAAATTCTGTATCAAGACTAACTTTCGACTTGTGTCTTACGAAAACTAAAAAAAAAAAACTAATGGCGGCGATATACCAACAGGTTATCACAACCTCTAACGAGATTTTTAGCCGAGCTTCTCTTTTCAACTTGTGATGTGTTGCTTTTTTTGAGTTTTCCTACAAGTTGGCGGGACCTACAGTTTTTTGCCGACTCCGAACCGTACCTGCAAAGCAAATGAATTTTTTGCTGAGGAGCTTCTCATGGCAGAAATACACCCGGAGAGTTTGCCAAACTACCGCCGAGGGGCGACCCCGTTTAGAAAAATTCTTTTTCTAAATAATTTTTGATGTTACTTTTGCCGGGCATCGAACCATTAAAAAATGCATTAAAAAATATTTTAGTTTTGGATGTTACTTAACTCGAAAATCAAACCCAGGACCTTTGGTACAGAATGCCAACACACTACTTGCTATACCATTGCGCCCACTTTAGAATGGTGGAATTAGGCTATAGGTCAGTATGTTTCAAAACTGCTATTCCATTTACTTAAATAAGTAGTGAAATATACATTCAGATACTCCAGAATGTAGAGGAGGAATAACAAAAGTTGGCTGTAACCGGTTTCAAACGGTTTTGAATTTTTTTATGTCTTTCATCTTTTAGTCAGCACAGGTATTTTCTTTTACAAAAAGGTACCCTGAAAAATTTTCATGGATGATTGTGGAGAAAGGTTACCAAAGAAACGTTTTGAAGCTATATATCGACGTGCCATACCAAAACTAAGGGCGGATTTCTCAACTAGTCGTCAACTTAACGCTCACTTTAAATTGTATCGGGCAGTTCATCATCCTGTTAAATAAAGGCAAATGAACTGGCTGTTAAACTGACAGTGAATTGACAGTGAACTTTGACGTTAACAGGCAGTCGAGAAATCCGCCCTAACACTATCAAAATTCTTTACGAGAAATAACATATTTCAAATTCTGTACGAAGACTAACTTTCGACTTGTGTCTTACGAAAACTAAAAAAAAAAAAAAAACTAATGTCGGCGATATACCAACAGGTTATCATAACCTCTAACGAGATTTTTAGCCGAGCTTCTCTTTTCAACTTGTGATGTGTTGCTTTTTTGAGTTTTCCTACAAGTTGGCGGGACCTACATTTTTTTGCCGACTCCGAACGGCACTTGCAAAGCAAATGAATTTTTTGCTGACAAGCTTCTCATGGCAGAAATACACCCGGAGAGTTTGCCAAACTACCGCCGAGGGGCGACCCCGTTTAGAAAAATTCTTTTTCTAAATAATTTGTTATGTTACTTTTGCCGGGCATCGAACCGCCACGACTTGGTGTAGAAGGCCGAACACTTAACCGCTACACCACGGCGGTCGCCGAAAACTAACACTTTCAATTTTTGTCTGAGGAAAGCTAACAATTTCATTTTGTGTATGACGAAAACTCGCACTTTTAGGTAGTATATTTTCTTCAGACACAAAGTGAAAGTGTTAGTTTTCGTACGGCACGTACTTGAGTTGTTTAGTACTAACATTTTTTTGTGTTCGAGTTTTTATTTGGAAACCGAAACCGGAAGTAAATCGTAACCTAAATAAATGTTGAAGAACGAAACCGAAATAAATACTGAAGAACGGGATCGAAACTCAAATAAATGTTGAAAACCGAAACCGAAACCGTAACCGAAACCGAAATAACTGTTGAAGAACGAAACCGAAACCAAAATACATGGTGAAGAACGAAACCGGAATCGAAACCGAAACCGAAATAAATGTTGAAGAACGAATCCGGAACCGAAACCGAAATAAATGTCGAAGAACGAAACCGAAATACATGTTGAAGAACGAAATCAGAACCGAAACCGAAATAAATGTTGAAGAACGAAACCGAAATAAATATTGAAGAACGGAACCGGAACGAAACCGAAATCGAAATAAATACTGAAGAATGGAACCGAAACCGAAATAAATATTGAAGAACGGAACCGGAACGAAACCGAAATTAATACTGAAGAACGGAACCGAAACCGAAATAAATGTTGAAAAACGAAACAGAAACCGTAACCGAAACCGAAATAAATGTTGAAGAACGAAACCGGAACCGAAACCGAAATAAATGTCGAAGAACGAAACCGAAACCAAAATACATGTTGAAGAACGAAACCGGAATCGAAACCGAAACCGAAAGCGAAATAAATGTTGAAGAAGGAAACCGTAACCGAAACCGAAATAAATGGTGAAGAAGGAAACCGGATCCGAAACCGAAATAAATTTTGAAGAACGGAAGCGAAAACGAAACCGAAATCGTAACGTTATTTTAATCGGTGTCATACCTTGTCACCAACTAATCGAAATTTTGTTGATACCCTCGCACATTGTACAGACTTCTATAGCTTTCGACTAAAATCGTATGGACTTTGAATCATTCTTCGAATTTTATTATTTTATTGTATGTTATTATGTATCAGTTTGGACAAAGTTTAACAGAGTTATTTAGAGATTAGATTGAGAGTTTAACAGAGCAGATTGCTAGCACAACACCTGGAGAATTGGCAGCTTACATCGCTGCATTTCTAAAATATAGGATGATTTTAGTGTAATTTTTGTATTGCGAACGATAGCTCAGACGAACGATTCGTCTGTTCACAATTCGAATTATTTTAATTTTTTTTTATGTCACAGAAAAGTCGAAAATATTAAAAAAAAAAATCTATAAAGCGAACGAAAATTATAGATAATGCGATGGTTATGCGATATTGCGAGCAATCGTTCGCAATACATAATAAGGCCATTAATTCAGGAGCGTGGTGAAGCCTCGCACAACCGCGTTTTTTTGCTATACATATAAAAAAAGTTAATTATATTAAATAAATAAACAATGTCGAGCTAACGTGAGTGTAGGTAGCTTAAAGTCGACCAATTATTTTTTATATTTAAATAATTTGTGGGTTGTTTGCTTAAATTTTCTTATTGTCATGCAAGTAAATATTTTGCAATTTTCAGTTGACCTTTCCTTCGCACAGTTGAAATAATATTAATTAAAAACCTACATACCTACTTATTATATTTGCGTTCTATAACTCTAGATTGCAATTATAAAAGTTCGCAGCTTTTCAAAAACATGTTTTTCAAGTTTTTATTAAGAATGTTGCACCATGTCCTACTTAAACCTACATACAGTAAAACCCGCTTAAGTACCCCGACCAAAATGTTCAGAATTTTGAGGTACTTAAGCGGGTAGTGCACTTAAAGCTTAAGTACATTCATTCGAGTACTTAAGGGAACATATGAAAAATGAGATGTTGTTGTTGTAACGAGGTGTAGCCCTGTCTAAATGTCAGACAGGGTCACCACGAGTGTGTTGCTCTTGGCCGGGTCGATATAATAAAACGGCCCGGGTCGTTTCGCACGATGGGTACAGCACAAGTACTGGTACCGTTCTCGTAGAACCGGCAATACAAGAAACTAGCCGTGTAGGCTATGTAGGTCATTCAGCGTTACCCAGGGTGCACCAACGGGGAGGCGACCTACTCTTACACATGATTGCATATACATGTCGTCGCCCGGATAAATGAATGTCGTATGTGAAAATTTGGTCGAATTGAGTTATAATTGAGTTATTTTTGGCATAAATTCTGAATCTCCAAATAAAGTATGAATATATATTCGCCATAAAGAATGTGAAGTGTATCTAAAAAAAATATCCGCTGAGTGCCGCTGTTGTCGCTATATTTACAAAATCCGCATTTAAGGGCCGATTTGGCTCATATTCAAAACTTATGTCACCTAATGGAAAACAAGGCTTAAGCCCCAATTACATAAAACTTTGTGAAACTTTGACAGGTGCGCGCCTCGGCTTTGAGCATTTGACATTCGACAAAATTTGTATGAAAGTGGAACCTGCAAAGTTTTATGTAGTTGGGGCTTTGTTCTGCCAAGGTGTTGACTTAACACTTCTAACGGCCTATCTGTCAAAAATGCTGACACTATCTTTGGTGCCTACCCTACTAGACAGATACCGATTATTTGATCGGTTATGTAACCGACTCGCCTAATGTGACTTTTGGGTAGTTTTCTTAGTTATTTTCTTAAGGCGAGTGTGCAAAAAATAACCATGTCTTTGCTGTGCGTTTGGGTTATGTGTGACGCGAACGTGTGTTAGCTGTAATGGTTATGAATAACCCCAACGCAAGTTAAACCTTATGGTTATGAATAACGCAAAGCAGTTTTAAGGGTCGAATACATAAAGCTTTGTTAACCTCGCCTGTCATTTGCTACCTCAAAACTTTGCGTCCAACTTCAGAGGTATGCTACAATGAACGCCTTAACGCTTCTCTTTTATTCATTTGTTTTCGTTATTTATTTCTTTGCATTCATAGTGTTTTGGTTAATTTATTAATTTAATAGAGAAAAAATTAATTAATTATTATTTCCTCCAACTTTTTATTCTTTAATTAAAGCAAATTCATCAACATCTGATTGTCAAAGCAAGCAAAGCAAGCAACATTTGAGAGTTTGCCAAATTTTAACCTTGCTTCAACTTTGAGGTCTCCAATTTGCCATGCTTCGTTTAAATACGTATACTGAACTTTTCTGTCAAAGTCAAAGTTTGAGGTAAAGCCAAAATAAAGCTTTATGTAACTGACCCATTACCCATTACTGACCCGATCTGTCAACTTCCTAGAGACGATATCGCGAAGACTACGAGATTCGAAAAAAGATTTAAAATAGAACTAGGTGACAAGATCACCTGGGACGCCTCCAAAGTGGAAGGTTTCCACCAGGGCAGAGCACTGGTATGGTACACGGACGGGTCAAAAACTCCCGAAGGGATTGGAGCCGGAATAACAGGCCCCCGATCTAACGTGTCCATACCCCTTGGAGAATATCCGAGCATATTTCAGGCGGAAGTAGCTGCGATAAGCGCTTGTGCAGACATAAATCTGCAGCGTGGCTACATCAATGAGAATATAGTGATACTAAGCGACAGCCAGGCGGCCCTAAAAGCAATCTGGGCATGTGAAATAAGATCTCTAGTGGTACTGGAGTGCGTGGACAGATTAAATAATCTAGCATCTCGCAACAGGGTCCGACTAGCATGGGTCCCGGGCCATGCTGGGGTGGAAGGAAACGAGCGAGCTGATCAACTTGCTCGTGTTGCGGCAGCAACAAAGCCCATAGGCCCAGAACCCTTTCTGGGCATCGGCCCACACACCATAAAAGAGAGACTGAGGAGAGAAGAGCAGGATTTGAGAGAGGTACACTGGCGTCAGACCACCGGGCTGCGTCAGGCGAAGGCAATGATGGGCGGTTACAGCACTAAAAGATTTGAAAACATAATCTGCCTGCCCAAGAACAACCTTAGGATCATCACAGGAGTCCTCACAGGTCACTGTAGGCTCAAAGAACATATGCACAGATTGGGCATTGCATCCAGTAGTCTGTGCCGTTTCTGTGATGATGAGAACGAAACTGCGGAGCACATAGTGTGCAGATGCGACGCTCTCTCCAGAAGTAGGCTAAGGATCCTAGGATCCACAACTCTGGAGAGCAGGCACATACATCAACTGAGGCCGACCTTGATTCTGGATTTCCTGAAGGTGATCGGCCTGGAAGATGTGCTATGAGACTATGAGGGCACAATAGATCTATAGGTCGCAGTGCGATTACCTCTACTACTATTATTATTATTATTAACTGACCCATTAGATGTTACGGTTATGCATGACGCAAGTGTCAGGTATTGCTAACTAAGACAAGACGTTGGCTTAAGATTTGGCTTTTATTGCAGAATATAGTTAAAAAATAACACATTTTTTACACTAACAATAATAAATAATCACAAAAACATCACTAAATACTTAAAAAACTAATTGAATTCCCTTGTTATCCGGTTGGAAAGCCAATTTCCTCGTCCATCTGAAAGTATGTAATTTTGAGCACATGAACATATAAAAAAGACTGGACATGTTAAATAACAATTTGTAGCACTATATACTTGCCTTATATGTGCGATTTAGGGCCGCTTGCATAAAAGCTGATAACGACTAACCGGAGTTTAATTGACGTATTTTGTATGGTTAGCTGTCAAGTTAAT
>CAXKVI010000789.1:0-160519 GCA_964058755.1 Campiglossa producta | reverse complement strand
TTTTTAAAGAAATTTTAAGGTTATAAAATGAATTATATTGTATGAATTTAGAATATCTTTCGTTCTTCATGCCAAATTTTCGCGTGCGGGGCTTTTTTTTCGAGAAATTTTAAACGCATATGATATAATTCACTTTATAGCATAAATTGAAAATTTGGAATAAGAAATCGCGCGCTTTTTTTAAGAAATTTTAAATGCACATGATATAATTAACTTTATAGCATAAATTGAAAATTCCAAATTTTCGCCTGCAGCGCTTTTTAAAGAAATTTTAAATGCAATTGAAACTATCACGTCTTCCTTTTCAATGGAAGAAACGCCGTGGGCTTTATTTCATTATCGAAAAAGAAAGAGCGCCCGCGGGCGCTGTTGCCTTCTTTCGGTGGACGTTATTTCTTTTTCGATGAGGAAATAAAGCCCGTGTGCGTCATTTCTTTTTTTTAAGGAAATAATGCCCGCGGGCGCTGTTTCCGCGGGCTCTATTGCACTGCACCGTTCCTTACCCGTTCAACCTGGACTAGTATGATTTCCATAAACTGAACAAGTCCACATACTAGTCCAAAAAGGACTAGTATAAAATATACTAGTCAAAAAAGCACTGAACCTGGAGTAGTATGATTTCAACCAGGATTTCCCTGACTTACCTTTCATTTTATCTTTTGCCTTTATTTTCATGTTTATTCTTAAGAAAGCAGCGACTATTTGCATATACCCTATCACGAAAAAGCATCTATGAGTTATAAGAGAAAAAAGAAGCAAACGAAACGAATGAATTTTGTATTTTTTAACGGGTATGATTTCATCCAGAAAAATCTAGTTGTATACTGGTATGAAATGGTTATTTCCTGACTAGTATGGGTTCAGCCAGAAAATTCTAGTTGTATACTAGTATTTTTCTGACTAGTTTGAGGTTTCGCTGTAGGGTAAACTATCTGCAAATTACAATAGTCGCGTAAACAACTGTCATAGAACAAAGCTGCACCAAAGCCTATACCAATTTTCAGGTCCCTACCTTGAACCCTTTCACAGATATGCTGCTCGAAAAATTTAGTTTGTATGGGAGGTGCCACGCCCCCTTTTCTGATAAACCCTTTTTTATGTGTGAGAATGCCTTTGATATCATATAGGTTTGTACCAATTTTCAGGCCCTACCTTGAACCCTTTCACAGATATTCTGCTTGAAAAATTTAGTTTGTTGGGTGGTGCCACGCCCCCTTTTCTGATAACCCCCTTTTTATGTGTGAGAATGCTTTTGATATCATATAGGCCTATACCAATTTTCAGGTCCCTACGTTGAACCCTTTCACAGATATGCTGCTTGAAAAATTTAGTTTGTATGGGAGGTGCCACGCCCTCTTTTCTGATAAACCCCTTTTTATGCGTGAGAATTCTTTTGATATCATATAGGCCTATACCAATTTTCAGGTCCCTATCTTGAACCCTTTCACAGAAATGCTGCTTGAAAAATTTAGTTTGTATGGGAGGTGCCACGCCTCCTTTTCTATAACCTCCGTTTTTATGTGTGAGAATGCTTTGGATATCATATAGGCCTATACCAATTTTCAGATCCCTACCTTGAACCCTTTCACAGATATTCTGCGTGAAAAATTTAGTTTGTATGGGAGTTGCCACGCTCCCTTTTCTAATAACAGATATTATGCTAGAAAATTTTTTTCTGCATTGAAGGTGCCACGCCCCCTTTTCTGATAACCCCTCTTTTTATGTGTGAGAATGCTTTTGACATCATATAAGTCTATACCAATTTTCAGGTCCCTTACTTGAACCCTTTCACAGATATGCTCCTCGAAAAATTTAGTTTGTATGGGAGGTGCCACGCCCCCTTTTCTGATAACCCCTTTTTTATGTGTGGAATGCTTTTGATATCATATATGTCTATACCAATTTTCAGGTCCCTACCTTGAACCCTTTCACAGATATGCTGCTCGAAAAATTTAGCTTGTATGGGAGGTGCCACGCCCCCTTTTCTGATAACCCCTTTTTTATGTGTGGAATGCTTTTGATATCATATAGGTCTATACCAATTTTCAGATCCCTACCTTGAACCCTTTCACAGATATTCTGCTTGAAAAATTTAGTTTGTATGGGAGTTGCCACGCCTCCTTTTCTAATAACAGATATTATGCTAGAAAAATTTTGTCTGTATGGAAGGTACCACGGCCCCTTTTCTGATAACCCCCTTTTTATGTGTGAGAATGCTTTTGATATTATATCATCATCATCATTTATTGGCGCTTAACCGCCTAAGCGATTTTGGCCGTCGCCTATCAAAGCACGCCAGTCATTCCTTTTTAGCGATAACTGACGCCAATTGGAAACCCCAAGGGAGTTCAAGTCATCCTCCACCTGTTGTTTCCATCTCAGTCGAGGCCTCCCCCTTCCTCTGCTGCCGAATTCGGGTGACGATTGGAAAACCTTCTGGGCTGGAGCTTCTTTGTCCATTCGCATGACGTGACCCAACCAGCGGAGCCTTTGGGCTTTAATTCGCTGGACTATGGTCAGATCTGCGTAAAGCTCGTACAGCTCATCGTTAAATCTCCTTCGATACTCGCCGTCGGCATCACGGGAAGGACCATAAATCTTCCGGAGAACTTTTCTCTCAAATACTCCAAGGGCCATCTCATCTTCTCTTGACATTGTCCATGAATCTGAGCCATACATCAGGACAGGTATGATGAGAGACTTATAGAGCGTGATCTTTGTTCTTCGAGAGAGGACTTTACTTCTCAATTGCCTACTCAGTCCAAAGTAGCACTTGTTCGCAAGAGTGATTCTCCGTTGGATTTCTAGACTGATATTATTTTCGGTGTTAATGCTGGTTCCCAAATAGACGAAGTCCCTCACAGTTTCAAATTTGTAACTATCAACAGTGACGTGGCTGCCAAGGCGCAGGTGCGCCGATTCTTTCTTTGATGACAGCAAATACTTCGTCTTGTCCTCGTTGACCGCAAGACCCACTTTTTTCGCTTCTTTATCCAGTCCAGAGAAGGCAGCGCTTACGGCGCGGTTGTTAAGGCCAATGATATCAATATCATCGGCATACGTCAGCAATTGCACGCTCTTGTAATAGATTGTACCATTGCGGTTTAGCTCTGCTGCTCGAATTATCTTATCATATCGGCCGATACAAATTTTCAGGTCTCTACTTTGAACCCTTTCACAGACATGCTGCTCGAAAAATTTAGTTTGTATGGGAGGTGCCACGCCCCCTTTTCTGATAACCCCTTTTTTATGTGTGGAATGCTTTTGATATCATTTAGTTCTATACCAATTTTCAGGTCCCTACCTTGAACCCTTTCACCCCCCTTTTTATGTGAGTATGCCTTTGATATCATATAAAACAAAAAAACAAAAAAAAAACTAATGGTGGCGATATACCAACAGGTTATCATAACCTCTAACGAGATTTTTTGCCGAGCTTCTCTTTCCAACTTCTGGTGTGTTGCTTTTGAGTTTTTCCTACAAGTTGGCGGGACCTACAGTTTTTTGACGACTCCGAACGGCACTTGCAAAGCAAATGAATTTTTTGCTGAGAAGCTTCGCATGGCAGAAGTACACCCGGAGAGTTTGCCAAACTACTGCCGAGGGGCGACCCCGTTTAGAAAAATTCTTTTTCTAAATAATTTTTTGATGTTACTTTTGCCGGGCATCGAACCGCCACGACTTGGTGTAGAAGGCCGAACACTTAATCGCTACACCACGGCGGCCGCATATCATAAAGGTCTGTACCAATTTTCAGGTCCCTACCTTGAACCCTTTCACTGATATTCTGCTTGGAAAATGTAGTTTGTATGGGAGGTGCCACGCCTTTTCTGATAACCCCTCTTTTTATCTGTGAGAATGCTTTTGATATCATATATGCCTATACCAATTTCCAGGTCCCTACCTGGAACCCTTTCACAGATCTTCTGCTTGAAAAATTTAGTTTATATGAGAGGTACCACGCCTCCTTTTTTGATAACCCCCTTTTTTAGGTATAAAACTTCTCCACATGTGTCTCTTTAATGTGGCAAAGTTTGGTTAATAATGGTTCAGCCATTCTCCGTAAAGTTCATTACAACGAGAAAAACGGTTAAATTTTTATATATGTATATACATAGATAAAGTAAAGTCTGTAAAATCTAAACCAGCAATGATAGGCCTCTAAAAAACACATTTTTTTATATGGCCCAGTCTAATGATTCTCCTCCATTTTTGACTTGGAATTCAATTTTTTGTATTTAATTCGAAAAAACGAAAATATATTTTTTGGTCTACCCTGATACCACAGTATAACCAGTATTTGCACTGGGGTGAAAGTTCTCCATGGAGGTGAATTTTTCAGAGTTGAAATCCATGGTAGTATGGAATTTCGCGGACGCATGGTTGCATTTCAGTAACAAAAAAACTTTAGAAATATTTCAAGAAAAACAATGAATTTAATGTATATATTCCATAAATTAATATAATATCATGAATTTACTGCACTACAAGAAGTATAAAAAATGTATATTAAAGGCCATATTGTAAAATTTCGTACAAATGCATATTGATGATCGGCTCTTTATGAACGGTGCTATTAAATAGTAGTTTTGCGCAAAAAAAGCACCCCTGTTAGTTGAGGACATTGAGGTGAATTTGAAATACTTAGAAATTTTCCAAAACAAAATAAAGAAAATATTTTGCTTGCAGTTTTATATTTATTTATACTTTTTATTTAATAGTAATATACGATTATCTTTGTAGCTTTAATGTCAAGGTACGGTGTTAATGAACTATGAGTCATCTTATATATAAAAACTAATGTGTTTTTGTTTTAGGAGTGTCCAGTCTAAATATTAGCTGGAAAACCAATCCTTATGGATATTTTAACTTTTTAACACTGAAATAAACAAATTAATATAAATTTTCATCATTTGCACAACTTTTTTTATTTCCATTTGATTTTCACCACGCGTGACAGGGTTCTGTTTAATCACTCAGGGCTGCATTTTGTTGAAGTATTTGTTAGATAGTGATTTTTTCTCTAATACTTCACGTTGACCTGCAAACTGGTTTTCCTTTCAGTTTAAAACGGTTAAAACAATTTAGGCATGTTCATAATCGATATAAAGTAGGTACTTAAGTTAGCGTCAACCCTTTGATACCCTTTCCAAGGGTCTATCTGACGCTAAATTTAGTACCTACTTTATTTCGTTCAGATTGTTGGACAGAGACAGATAAATATACAAGACTAAATGGGCTTGCTCAAGAACATCCTACAAATTATGACGGATAACACATAATAATCAAAAAACTAAATTTATAATAGAACTATTTTTTCTACACCTTTTTCACTCGTACTTCAATGCATTTAAGAATAGTGAATGGTAGTCCAAGACCCATACAATTATTTTCACAATAGTCAATTGTATCTTAAAAACTGTAAAATATGCTTTAGAATAATCAACTGTACTCCAAAAACTATAAATTGTACTTCATAAACTGTAATTTGTACTCGAGACCGTAAATTAGACTTCAGAAGCTTAAAAATGTACTCCAAAATAATCAGTTCTACTTCAGAAACAACAAATTCCAATCCATTTACGTTTTTTAAAGTACATTTTACACTCTAACCCACAATAAAATATACAGGCAGATTCTAAATAATTTCTTACTTTGCGGATTTTCTCCCTCTCATATAATTTGTGAGCGAAAATGTATGAAAAAGGTTCACTAGTGAAATTTATTTAGATTGGCACGATAAGCTTTTTGTCGAAAAATTCTCAAATTTCGAAATTTGTTTTGCGTAAAATTTTGCAAAAATCATTGGATCATGTGTTTCAATTTTGTGATATTGGAGTACTTCAATTGTAATAGTTTCTAATACCTCAGCGGACCACCTTCAGCTTATTGAAGCCGATCATTGCTCATGCTTTATTGACCAAAATCACGACACGATCGCTCTGACAATAGATACTCCAAGGAGTAACAACATTGGAATACATTGCAAAGTACTCTGAAAACAGAAACAACTGTAGCGTCTCGTTGTGACATTCTTATAACCGCGTTTTAACACGCGTTAACGCAGACTTGATCTAGTTTTATCTTTTTGGGTACGATGACATAATCAGCTGATTTTTCCTTGTATATTTTTTGGTTTTGTGCGTATTTGTCAAAGTTATAAATGTCACGCAACGCAATAAAGCTGTAGTTGTTTTCGCCTGAATACTCCTATGCGTGAGAAAAAACGCTGTGCATTGGTTCTTGGTTGAGTTGTAAAATAGCAATTTCTTTTTTTTAGAAATATAACCTAATATATACATATATAGTTTTACTTAAAACGCAAAATCCTAAATTTGACTATTTCTCCTCTTTTAAAGTAATTTATTACCTCATAAAATTTGCAACACAACACCCTGAAATGGCTGAAAATAGTTGACTGCAACCCGAAGTTCTCCATGGAGGTGAATATAAGTACGTTTTTGTTAGTGAGTGCAATTACTGTCTATACTGTGCCTGATACTTACAGCAAATATTCATATGCTGATGTCAAATTGTATGCTGTGACACTAAATTTGACTTTTCTAGATCAGAGCTTTTTCGAAAGATTGTTGTAAATGAACTTGGATATCGTATTTCTCAAAATGCAACAAAGTTGTCACTTTTTAAATTTGAATTTTAAAAAGACAAAAGATACTGTGGACCATTATAGCTCATATTTACATACACCTTTGTATGATTACAATCAATCGCAAGCGCACAACTTTTATGTAGGTCCAAACCACAGCTACCCTCCAAATATAAGACTGGTCTTCAAAAACCGGCCATAGAGTAACCACAACAAATAAAGTTGTGTATTTTGAGACCAGTGCTGCCCTTATCCTATCCAAATAAAATTATTTAAGGTATACAAAAAAACCAACCAGTGATGTTTTTATAAATACATACTTCGCGGTTTTCACAGTTTGGGTATTCACGGTATTGTTTTACAAATTTTTTCAAAATGCAAATTGATGGAGGCGGATTTTTGAAAGAGCCATATTAAAGACAAATTTAGGAATTGTGGTTGCTGTGTTTACTAAAATAACATTCAGAAAAAAAAACATTACTAAAAGTGTACTTATGCTACTTTCAACAAAAAAATTAAATAGAACAGAAACACTACTATTTTTTTGATGAAATGTCACTGTCAACTTTGTCAATGTAGCATTAGAGCGCTGACCTGTGTGAGCTGCATGTACGAGGAGTACGACAGACAGGCATGACATCGCCTCTATGTCTTTTTTAGGTGATCGCATTCTTTTTAATGAGACATTTGGGGAAATGTGAGAGAATTTATGTGTGAATCGTGACCAGTTCTTCCGAAACCCAAATAACAAAGCAGTGGGGTCCACGTATTGGAATGGCAGAGGTTTTATCTTAATCCGCGCCCTTGAGCAGATTAAGCGACTAACCGGGCGACACTACAACAAGTAAAAACGATATAACGATATGGGCGAGGTCGTATCTATATCTTCTAGCTAAGATAATCCTCGAGCTAAATTTGGGTTTAAATCCTTTCTACCCAAAATTTTACAAAGCATTTATTTTTGATCATTAATTTTTTTTTTTTTAATTTTCCAAATTGTCGATGCCGAGAAAGTGGCCTTTGCATAGTGTACTTATTTTCTATTTCAACACCAACTTTGTGCTTGCACCTAAAATTTCCTGAAATTTATAAAATCCAACGAATTTGAAAAAAAGAGAGATATCCTGTTGTTGTTGTTGTTAACAATGCATTGCCCTGCCTTCTCTTCATCAAGCTCTTCTAACGGGGGTCCAAGGAAACGCGCAGTTTCAACAGGGTTGGACCAGAGGGACAGAGGACAATTGAAGAGATGTAGGGTATGATGGGGGGTCCTACCACATACAGGGCATGTGTTTAAAGTTGTGTCATTCAGTCTGGATAAGTATTAATCTCTTACTGTATCCAGACACTGTATCCAGACCTAAGCTGTGCCATGGTGACTCTTGTCGCCCTTGGTAAGGTGCGTCCTTCTTCAGCAATATCGGGTGGAAGACTGTTAAGAACGGGGTTCACAGGTAGAGATCTGACAAAAGTGTCAACCGACTCGGTGTGGATGTCGGTTAGAGCCCGCTTATGATTCCGCAGATCAAACGGCAAGGTAATATAATGCTTACGGAGATGACTCCTTATGTCTCTCGGGGGCGGATCTGTGTCCAAAACATGACGGTTTGGATGTCCTGGCTTGTGGTAGTTCAGAAGGAATTGCCTGCTAAGCATTTCTGCGTGCTCTCTTACATTGAGCAGTTTTGCCTCTTGATGGAGGTGAGACTCGGGAGACAGTTGCTGTTACGTACGTTAGGCGACCATATGGGTGCAGCATAGTCAAAGACTGGTCGGCCAATGGCCTTATATGTAGTCAGCAACGTTTCTTTGTCTTTTCCCCAAGTACTGCCGGCAAGTGACTTGAGGATCTTGTTGCGACCTCGTACCTTTGAGACCATTGCAGACACATGACCAGCAAATGAAAAAGTATTATCCAGTGTCATCCCCAGTAACTTTGGTGGCTGACAGTTGGTAGCTTAGTGCCATCAACGTAAATGTCTAATTCGTTTCTCACTTGGTGCGTCCATGTCGTAAAAAGTGTCGCCTTAGATTTGGTGGGTGATATCGTCAAATCTCGCTCAGTGAAAAACCTGGAAAGGTCACAGAGGTAACTGTTGATTTTCACACAGAGTTCGTCAGTATAGGGGCCCTTCCCCGTCGCCATTATTGTACAGTCGTCGGCATATGAAACGATGTTGACGCCCTCTGGTGATGGGGCCATCTTCGATAGATAGAAGTTAAACAGTGTCGGGGATAGGACACCGCCCTGTGACACCCCATGTCTAATACGTCTAGATTTTGATGTGGCGTTTCTAAAGTTGACCGACGCCTGCCGTCAGTTCAGATAATTAGCGGTCCATCTCTTTAACCCATCAGGTAGCTGTGTTTCAAGAAGATCTTGTATGAGCGTGGCGTGATTGACTGTATCAAAAGCTTTTGACAAGTCTAGTGCCGCTAACACATTCCTGTGGTTTAGTTGGGGTTGATTTAGGCCGTTAATTATCTGCGTTGTAATGCCCTCACTTCTGTCATACTAAACTGTTGGGGAATAGCTGATTTCCAAATCACGGAATGACGGAATCCCTCGGCTATAAAATCATATAACGAGAATCCCACGATCCCTAAAATCCAAAAAAATTACATCCCTAATAATTGCATAATATAAGTATTTGGATTTGAAATAGGCAAACATTCTGATATAAAACACTAGCAGACTGCATGCAGATTCCATGTCGCATAATGTGAGAAGCCCAATTTTTATTTCCATTGCAAACTAAATTCCAATTTTGTTTCAACACCCACACAAATGCAAATCCTAAAACCAATACCAACTGCAAATGCCAATCAGGACGCGTATTAATAGGAAATTATCGTCTGCACTTTATGGTTTCATTCATCGTTGCCGTTGCTCTTATGACACTTAGGATACTCACATCACCACCGATTTAACATTCGGTTGAACGAGTAATATCTACTCCATGTTTTCCAATCATCGCCACCATCATTGTCAAACTCAAAATCATTATTACCTTTAGCCTGAAGTACTATTTTATTTGGTTTTTCAAAAAGGAATAAGTACACTATGTATATATGTATATGTGTATTTATGAAGATTAGGGTAGGCCGACAAAAGAGAACAGGATTATATACAAGGTTGAAAAATAGCAAGGACTGAAACTGAAACCATTACCGCAACCGATTGGAACCTATACATTCTTCGGAACCGAAACCCCAACCACAACTATTTTTTTGAACTTTAAAAAACCGCATAATTTAGATTTTTATGAAAAAATTTACAAGGAAAATCGTTCGTCTTTACTAATTTCAAGCAATTTTAAAAATGTTGGAAACTTTTCTCAATTGAAACAGTTCGAAGCTTCCATGATATAAATACTACAGGCAAAACCATGATATAAATGCTACAGGTAAAACCGTTCTCTCTCTTGATTTTGTTTTGACGTTTTTAAGCAATATAAAATGTGTTAGTATATATGTAAGTCAAATAAAAAAAATATTCAAAAAATTTAAAATAAGAAAAATTTGAAAAAAATCAAAAAATATTTTCTAATTTACACTGCACGTTTAGGTGGATGCCTGGACACTGTAAAATGGCAGGAAATGAGATGGTAGATTAGCCTGCTAGAGGGCACATGCACTCAGCTTTTAAAGTCCTTATTTTTAACAATTCTAGCAATAGTTCTACTCGCAAATTGAAGAAAAATGAAAAGAAATAATTTTGATTTGTAATTTATTTGATTGGAAAAACCAAACAGAAAAGTCGTGGCAAAAAATAAATGAGTATGAGAATTGCTTAAAAATGTCATTAGTGTCATTAACGGTTTTACCTGTAGTATTTATATCATGGAAGCTTCAAATTTTTTTAGAACTAATGGTTAGCGTCAGCTTTTTGACACCATTTCTAACGGCCTATCTGTCAAAAATGCTAACACTAGGCACTAGGCAAGTAGGCACTAAAACTTTATTTCGAATTAAAATTCAAAACACAACATTTGTTCGTACTCATATGAGTAACTGCTGCATAAAAACGGAATAAACACTAGAGTGGGTCGTTTTTTTTATTTTTGATAAATCGTCATTGAGAAAAATATTCTACAGGTAATTTTAAGAAACTTTGCTGAAAAATCTGTTGGTCTAAAATCGGTTTTTACCCCTGGATTTTACGGCAAAGTTTTATTATCAAGTACTGACGAAGTTTATATGCGACCTATCACGCTGTGTGACAGTGAAAATTTACATTTTACGGGACAAAGCTAAAGTCAACCATACAAAAACTGCAAAATCATAATCATGGCCAAAATGTGGAATGGGAAAAGCCCTTTATTCACTGTGTCAAGTTCACCGTGAATTTCGGAGGGTTAAAACTGACTTTAGACCAATAGTTTCTTCCAAAGTTTATCAGATTGATCCGTAGAACATTTTACGCTCCGCCTATATTCCGTACAAATCAACAAAGTCTTGTCTCATTTTATTTTGAGAGTAATGATTAGCAACTCGTTTTTCGTAAAAGTACCTCACCCTGCTTAGTCGACAAGTCCACTCGAAGTTTTTATTCGGAAAACTAAGGCCACCCCTAATACTAATATTTAATCATAGAAACATATATACATACATATATTTATCATCACTTCTGACATTCAACTGGTGGGTTTTGCTGAGTCTGGACTTTTTATGGGCAACTCAACATAAAATGCGTCAACTAATTCGAAATGTATTAAATAAGAGAGCACATCTAGGCGTAACGGAAACTTTGCTGTTCGATTTCCTGTTTAATCTTCTGTCAATTTGAATGAGCGGGCGAATGGGATATGGGATTAGTGTATATTCCAATTTATAACGAACGAAAATTAACATTAAATTTGTAACTCAAAGTTACTATTCAGGAACTTTAAACGTAAGTTGTTTGTACTACTGGTAAACATAGCCAAATATACGTACATATTTGATTAATAACGACTTACATATGAGCCGTTTAAAGCAAAAGTGGTATAAGTCCAGTTTTCGTTTTTTTAGTTAGGCACGAACGTATGTGGGGGAAAATGTTTCTATATAACACGCTATCAGGGTAACTCCTAGCTCCCATAGAAACCGAAGAACTAGCAGAACTAACTTGTGGAATCAAGCGTACCCCCTATTTGGACAACACAAAATCTTTAATATCTCAGTTTGAGAAAAGGTGGACTTATACCATTTGTGCTTTAAGGGGTTCATATGTAAGAACAAAAAAAAAAATTAAACTTGTAAATAAAATATATGTATTAAGGAATTTGGTGCAATTTTTTTGTACCACAGGTACAAATAGCATATTTGATACATTAATAACGACTTATGTATATAAATGACTAAAAATTCTTAAGCGATAGTGGCGAAAACTACGTACATAGTTATGTTTTTTTTTAATTAAATTTTTTCCATTTGGTCTCGACAATTCAGGTATGCATAGTAATAATAAAAATTTCATTGTAGATAAAAATAAAAAGGAATGCCATTTGACATAGAGAAAAATTACGTTTTCTGAAGTTTGAAGTGTGATCTTATAGAAATTATTGCATTAATACTATTTTGCCGGGATTTTCGGGACTTAAAAAACAACGGAATCCCGGGATTGGAATCCATAGTGTATATACAGACATTCATATGCAAATAAAATGTAATATAGTTTAATCAATTGAGATAACAGTTTAAAATTTTCTTAAAAACGTGAAGAAAACAGATCATTTATGACTGGAAGGTTATTCTAGGTATAAAACTTCGAAAATCCAAAAGTTCCACAAAACACTGCCATCCATGCATGTTTTCAAATATCATTTCCTTGTGATTATTACCTCAAACACCAATCAAAGTTTATAAACTGCTACTTATTTGAAATTGTTTGTCAGTTTAATCCATAAAAATTTGAATTTTTCATTGAAAAGTATTGCGTATAGTTTGCCAGCACAGCATTGTAGAAGTTCCAATCATCAATAAAAACGCGTTTTTATTTACCAAAAAAAACTGTGATTATTCACGTATCTCATCTATGAAATATGAATTTATAGAAATGTCGTATTTGAAGAGTTAAAAAAAAAGACTATGAATGCCTGCAAGTGCTTATGGCTTTGATGATTGTTGATATAGCGAAAGAAAAATGAAGTGAAATCACACTAAGCTAGACCAAAAAGTAATAAATGCATATTTGTTGCATCATCTTTTTTATAACGTACATACGTACATACACTGATATATGAACGCTAAGCGATTCTTATACTTTTAGTTTTATGTCTCGGCGAGCTTTTTATCCCTTGAAATTCTTTTCAATTTTTCCAATGTAAACTATTAACATATTTATATTACTCGTATGAATGAACGTGGGTGCACTTCCTGTCAATTCAACTATAGAAATGCGCGTCATAACCTTTATATGCAGATTTAAAAGTGGTTTGTTTAAGTCGGTGATAGTACGGGTGTTTGATTACGTAGACAGCTGTCATGCCGGTACAAACTTGAATGTATGTACTGTAACACCAGACACTGACCAGTAACACTATCATTTGTATAGATCAAGTAAGACATAGTGAAATACTTATGTATATTCAATGACTCGGAAGAAATTAAATTTGCTCAAAATCCCCAATATGGTAAAATCTCGCTGATTTAAGCATGCAACGAATTGGCTCCCAGGGATAGTGTTATCTTGCTTGCAGTCGATAAAATTAAATTTAAAAGCTTCGTAAAATCGAACTAGGATAACTTTGTATCTGAACTCGGAGATAAAACCAACATACGAAGTTCACATCGTGGGATGTTGAATCCTTGCAGGACCAGGGACTCAAGATCTCTTTTCGACTTCAACTGTAAATAATTTGGAAAATTGGTTTGTTTCTGCATGACTTTGTGGTTAACTAAAAGTCAGGTTAGAAAAATTTGAACTAAGTCAAATAAATTTTTCCTTACTGTTTGATTTCTGCATGATTTTGGGGCCAAATAAAAAGCAATTGGTTGGTCTCTGCATGACTTATGGTTAACTAAAAGACAGGTTCGAAAAGTGGAAGCAAAGTCAAAGAAATTATTTTCATCTGTTTTATTTCTGAATGACTTTAGGGCTAGCTATAAACCCATTTGTATAAATTAGCTGGTACACGCGATAAAAATTTCTCAAATTTAATTTCAGCGATCCTAGGATTTTCCGGCTAGTACCTATATATTCTAATATTACTTTAAGTAAACCCATCAACGAAGAAAATTAAGGGGACTATAACCGTTTGTGAGTCGAACAAAAATATGAGCGACTCGCCGACATTTGTATTACCGACTGCGAGTCGCCCGGTAACTTTCGCCTCAAACTTCAAAATTAAGCGAATGTAAAAAATGAAGTGATAACTGTTTCCGACTTGATCCAAATTAGTTCGCTGGAAGTGTCAAAATCTGGCTAACAGAATTTGAAGGTGACTAGAAGGAAGAAATTGATTTTGTGGTCATATTGGGGTCATTTTGGGATCATTTTGTGGCCGTTTTGGAGTTATTTTGTGGTCATTTTGGGAGTAGTTTCGGGGATATTTTGGTTTATTTTGTGGTCATTTTGGAAATATTTTGGGCTCATTTTGGGATGCCTCCCAAATATGGGTGTTAGAAGGGAAAACTTTGTCGCCGAATGTCAGGAAGACGGTGGAGCTAGCGAAAGCTCTTATACCTAATTTCCGAAGTATCTTGCGCTTAAGATATTAAACGGAAATCCCTTCAAACGCCAGAGATCGGAAGGGGAGTTACATAAAACCCAATCCGAACCGGCATCAAAACACCTCCAGAGAGGGCAAACCAAGCTTTGCTGAACTAACCAAGGACAGGATCTTTATAGCCATCCTTGACCGAGGCAACGACCGTTTGGCCATCTCCAAAAACCGGTGGCGGTACGTCCTGCACGTAAGCGGAGGACTTGGTTACGACCTGTACAAAGGCGCTCTCAAATGCCCTCGATAAGGCCTGTCCAGTGCCAAAACCACACTGGTGGTCCTACGACGTGGACTCGCTCCACAACTCCTGCAGGAAACTATTTAATAAGGCCTTGGCAAAAAGACTCAAAGGATCGGATATAAAGACAAACTACAAGGCAGGCGAAGAGAACTTCGTGGAGAATATTTCGTACTGGGGTCAAATATGTCGACGATACAGCGAGACTGAGACGAGTGCTCTCAAAAACTCAAACAGCTATAAGCTACATATTTGCGGAAACCTGACGGATTCTGGACCAGCTCGAAAGGTGAAACGCTGGAACTGCTCTAGAATACAAACTTTCCAGAGAACGCGTATGATGCACCCTGCAACAAAACTGGCTGTACACATTCCCATCACGGAGGAAAGGGTAAGGTCGGCAACGGCTTCGGACCGTTCAAGGCTGCGGGCTTTCAACTACATTTGGGGTACTCACAGTCGCCTTATAAATTTAAAACGTTTCAAATTTAGCACTTTACCAGGACGGGACTGTGAGCATCCCCGCCCCACTGCGCAATGGCCTGATTTGTATGGAGAGTGGGATAAAATTCAATTTCTCAGAAACGTTTGGACCTACCATTACCAAATTTTGCACATCGGTTTCCTACTATAAGGCTTGTCTTTCAGAAAAATTAAGAGCACATAGGTTGTAAGCCACGCCCACCGGTGAAGGATAGACTTTTTTGATTTTTGTAATTGATTTATGTGAATAAAAATGCGAGCTTAATTAAATATTCAGGTGCAAAAATTAAAATATGCATTCGTACAGGTCCTACTTGCTAACGTGATGTAGATTTAGAGTGAAATTTCAAAGGCTTCTACTTTTATAGAGTCTATATCCCGAATAAACTGAGCCGTCCCAACAAACATTTAGGCTTGAGTTACGTTAGCTCTCAAGTTGAGACTTAAGTGTCTTCTCAAACCCCAAGCGTTATTTCTCATCACAAAAACCACTTGGGAATGATAGCGCTTTCAACAAAAACGGCATTTTTTTTAACTATGTATATGAAAAAACGCTGTATCTCAAGTTGAGAACTATCCCTTTCTCAAATGGAACTCTCTAATTGGACTCAAAGAAATGAATTCTTCTCTGAAAATAAGCACCGAAAAAAATAAACCATGATTTTTACAATTAAAACGCAATGAGATAGTAGTTGATCAGCAAAATACTCTAAGGAATTATTGCACTAAAAAAATCGAAAAAATTAAAAAAAAAAACGCGTGTAGCCAGTACACGTGAAAGAAGATAACTTCTTAAGTTCAGAAATAACGAAATATGAATAAGATGTATTCGAGAATGGTTTAGATTCACAATATCTTACTTCCGGGAAGTGGACCAGGGAAACGATCCATTCGAAAATATCTTATACATGATGCGTTTCCCTTAAAATTTGGTACATGGGTAGAATTAGGCCTAAATTAACAGGGGCCAATACGAATGGGATATAGAGGAAGAGGGGCGCGGTAGAAGGAAAGAGGGCAATGAAGAGCAAAAGGGAGGGTGATGGGAAAGAGAGTTGTACGAAGAAAGTTAGGAAGACTAGGTGGCAAGCCTGCTTGAAACTTAAATATTTGGAACACGGTCGCAAATACCTTTCACTTGATACCCATATAGGCATATCTTGCTCAATATTAAAAAAAAAATAGAGTGGTGGCAACCCTTTGAACCGCCCCAAGTGGCAACCGCCATGTATATAGTCTTAGAATGAATCAAACTACTAATAATGCCAAATTTAATACTAAACGGCAAAGCGGTTCCCGAGATATAAGGAAAAATAAATAAAATACGGTTTGGGGGCAACCCTAGCTGGCAACCCTGCTAGAAATTGTCATATTTGAAACGCGACCGAAAATACCTTTCATTTGATATCCTTATTGGCATATATTGCTTAATATTAAAAAAAAATTGAGATAGGTGAACAGCCACGCATATAATCTTAGAATGATTCATACTATCTACAATGCGAAACTTTATCCACATCGCTCAAGCAGTTCCCGAGATATCAATAAAAATAAACAAAATGCGGTTAGGTGGCAAGCCATATTGGCATATCTTGCTCAATATTAAAAAAAAAATTGTCTTTGGTGGCAACCCTGTGAACCACCCCAAGTGGCAACACCCACGGATATAATCTTAGAATGAATCATACTATCTATAATGCTAAACTTTATCTACATATATTGGTCAAGCGGTTCCCGAGGTATCAATAAAAATAAACAAAATGCGGTTAGGTGGCAAGCCTAGGTGGCAACCCTGTTTGAGATTTACATATTTGGAATACGGTCGAAAATACCTTTCATTTGATACCCGTATTGGCATATCGTGCTCAATATTAAACAAAAAATTGAGATAGGTGGCAACCCCGTGAACCAACCCAAGTGGCAACACCCACGCATATAATCTTAGAATCAATCATGCTATCTATAATGCCAAACTTTATCCACATCGCTCAAGCAGTTCCCGATATACAAGTAAAAATAAATCAAATGCGGTTAGGTGGCAAGCCTATGTATGTATGTTAAAGTGGCGCCTCCGCAGTCCAGACGGAGGCTCACGTGGGCCTTAGTTTGGTCCGTTGTGATACCACGAAAAGAGCCCTAATTTTCCTTTCTGTAGATCGACCTAACCCAGCAGAACGTTCGCATCCCTCAACAAGTTTTGTAAGAAAACTTCCGAGATACGACCGCTCCGCTGGGACGGGCCGAGGCAGGAGGCCCCAAAACACATAAAAACTTTGAAGGATCCGTCCGTCCGTCACCTCCATACAAAGTACAACGTATACGTTGCAATCTTGCGTCGGCTTGTTCTATGAACCGGGAACGCAGCCAGTGCTTGCATGTATTTAGAAGGGGGCTCACCCAGCTGCCGGAGGTGATTGTATGTAGACAGGTGCCCTTCCTTGCTAGCTCATCGGCAGCGCAGTTACCCGATACAAAACTATGGCCTGGGACCCATATTATACTCAGGCTGCACTTATCGGCTAGCTTATTTAGAGCTGGAAGGCGTAAGCTCATATTAATGTCGAGCTTACTTGAGAAGATTCCACTGCCAACTTTGTTGTCTAGTTTAGAGCCGTCCGTGAAAACGGAGATTTCTTGACTTCCCGGTTCCACGCAATTTTTCCACTCGCTCCTCTCTGCGATCCACATTTCGAACTTGTTATCCCAGCAAGGCAGTGGTATTGCGTGGTCCAGCTTTAAGTAAGAGTTGAGGAGTTGCTTCAGGATTTGGCTATGCCCAAACCTGCAGTCCCTCCAGGGTTCTAGGGCGTTGAGCCTAGCTGCATTGCAACTGACAGTAAATTTCCCATAAAGGTCAGTGGGAAGAAGAAACAGTATGGTTTCAAGAGCCTTGGTGGGAGTGTAGGGGAGGGCACCGCTAATAAGCATTGCTGCCATCCGTTGCACCGTTGTGGCTTTGGTTTTGTTACACGCAGAATAATTTTCATGTTGAATCAACACTTTTTTAACACTTTTTCAGGTTATTATTTTTCAACACTATCGCTCATGTTGGTCTAACATGAAGCTACTCTTTCACTGTTCCTACATGTTAAATCAACATAAAGGAACAGTGTGAATTTAACATGATCACAAAGGTTTGAATCAACATGATTTCCTGTTGATACAACATTATTTTTCTTGTTAAATCAACACGATCAGACATGTTAAATTAACACTTTCGTCTTGTTAAATTTACACGATCTATCATGTGAAATTGACACGATATGTTAAATCAACACGATCTATCATGTTAATTTAACAGGATTTTATTGTTAAATTAACACGATCTATCATGTTAATTTAACAGGTTTTTATTGTTAAATTAACCCTTAAAATAAAACACCCTGTTTTTGATTTTTTTAATAGTTTTTATTTAGTTAATTCATTTATCGAAAACCTTTAACATACATATTTTCAGGTATGAAAGAATATAATGCTTGTATAATTTATTAACACGATCTGTCATGTTAATTCAACATGTTTTTATTGTTATATCAACACAATCTATCATGTTAAATTAACACGATCATCATGTTAAATTAACACGATCTATCATGTTAAATTAACACGATCATCATGTTAAATTAACACGATCTATCATGTTAAATTAACACGATCATCATGTTAAATTAACATGATCATTATGTTAAATTAACACGATCTATCATGTTAAATTAACACGATCATCATGTTAAATTAACACGATCATCATTTTAAATAATAAAAGTACACATATGTATGTACATACATATACATATTCTTATTTTAATGCAATCATTGGCAACTTCTGCATCGAAAACAGCAACAACAAGCCCCAATCTGAAAATTAAATAAAAATTGTTTCATTGAAAGCTCTTTAAATTATCCAAGCGATTGTAAAACTGGTAGCACACGTCCAATTAATGTAGGGATAACTATCAAACTACGCCTTTTCTACCCGGTATCCCTAATCCTAAAGCGTTTCCATGGTATTTATGTATAGTGCGCGTTGTTTTTAACCTACCCCGACATTTTTGGACGTGTTTTAGCAGGAAACGTTTACAAAATATGAAAAACAACACAAATTACTTACCAAAAACTTTTTGCAAAACTTCACAACTTATTCGCAAGTTAAGAAACTATAAATTTCACAATATATTAATTATTTATAATATCTACAACTTTTCATCAAGTCGGTATCTACACACTGACTTAAATTCTGTTCTTTTGAGAACAATTCTGTTCACAAGCTTTGACGGGGAACAGATGATGCTCGAAAACAACACTTGTTCATGTTAAAACAAACCGAATATAGTGTAAGGGATACACACTAATGTAATTCTTATGCAGAAGTACTTCATGTTATTTTAACCATACGCTTCATGTTAAAATGTTCGTGTTGATTTTCCGAAATTATTTTTGTTTTACGTACAAGAGGTGTTCATGTTGATTTAACATGAATCATGTTAACTAAAAATGTAAGAAATTTTTCTGTGTGTAGATTCGATCTCGAGAGCCGGCCACCATATGGTGACAGCGTAGAAAAGTATAGGTCGCACCACTGCCGTGTAGATCCAGTGGACAATGTGGGGCTGAAGACCCCACTTTTTTCCGATTGCCGACCTACAGACGTAGAGCGCGATTGTGGCTTTCCTGGAGCGTTCCTCCATATTACGCCTCCAGTCCAGCCTTTTGTCAAGAATTACGCCCAGGTATTTAACCTCGGTAGAGAGTTTGGGACGGTGAACTCTGGTATATTGCGTTTGCGGGTGAAGAGCACCATCTCAGTTTTTTCACTGCTGATGCTGAGTCCACATTCCTCAGACCAGGTTTTTGTTAGATTCAGCGCATTTTGCAAGAGTTCGCTAAGCACCGAAGGATGCTTGCCAGTAGCCGTCAGGCTGTTGTTGTTGTTGTTGTAGCGAGGTGTAACCCTGCCTAAATGTCAGACAGGGTCACCCCGAGTGTATTGCTCTTGGCCGGGTCGATATAAATACTGGTACCGTTCTCGTAGAACCGGCAATACAAGAAACTAGCCGTGAAGGCCATGTAGGTCACTTAGCGTTACCCAGGGTGCACCAACTGGGAGGCGACCTACTTTTTCACCACCCAGTTGTCAAGGTTGGCCACATCCCTCAATTGTAGCAAATATAAAGTTGAATCTTAATTGGTAGCCGTCAGGTCTATGTCGTCTGCATAGACAATGACCTGGCAGCCGGTGTGCTTTAGTCTAGATAAAAGAGTGTTCACCGTCAGGTTCCAAAGTAGAGGAGAGAGAACACCCCATTGGGGGGTTCCTCTGTTGGCATACCTTGTAAGTGAAGAATTGCCCATTTCGGAAATAATGGTTCTTCTTTGGAGAAGGAGTTCAACGAACTCCACTAGAGGCTCTTCCACTCCCAGCAAACGCAGGGAGTTCGTTACCGCTGTTGGAAGAACGTTGTTAAAAGCCCCTTCTATGTCAAGAAAAAAGACCGTGACCAAGGTATCTAGGATTTCGGCACTAGATTAGGCCCATTCTCCATCAGCTGTACGAATACAGCTGAGAGGAGTAGGGTTTTTGGAGAGGACCTTACGTAAGCGATTTGCCTCCGAGACTTCCTCAATATTGCTTGTGAAGTTTTTCCAGGATTCCCTTTTGGCTCTCCTGGTTAACTTCTTAAAAGATTTTAAGGCGTCCCTGTGGGGGAACCAGATCCCTATCTGTTTTGCCTGATTAAAGAGTTTTCTGCTGTTCTTCCTTTGCTCGGAGATTTCAGGGGTCCACCAGTACGGTTTCTTTCTACCCCTTTTTTTAATCTCCGGGCAGGCTGCTAAGAATTGGTGACAAGATCTACTGCTTCGTCTATCTTAGATGGTGAGTCTAGCTCACCGAGAGAAGCAAACGTTATGTCTGAGAGAGGCGCTTCATCAGATCTTATCGGTAGGCAAGACCTACCGTGAGAAGCGTTTTCTTGGAGGGTAGAGGACAGGACCACTTTGTAAAGGTCCCAGTCCGTACGTCTCCTGTTCCTGTAAACCGCCATAGGCGGAGGTCGCAAAAGCAGATTAAAAGTTACGTACATATGGTCAGAGTAGGAGTTATCATCGGAAACTTTCCATTCCTTAACTAAGTCAGAGAAAGGTCCTGAAACCAGAGTAATGTCTAGAACTTCCCTCCTATTCGAGGTGACAAAAGTTGGCTTGTCCCCAGAGTTACAGATACAGAGGTTGTTATTTATAATAAAATCGAAAAGAGACTCACCCCTTGTATTTGTGTCGGTTGAGCCCCATGCGAGGTGGTGCGCGTTGGCGTCGGCTCCAATGAGTATCGGAAGCCCCTTGAGTTGGGCCTCCTTTACTGCCTTGCTGAGCCTATCCTGTGCAGAGATAGGGCGATCGTGCGCAAAGTATGCGGACATCAGCCAGAGGGTATAGTCCTGCAGCTCGAGGCTGATACAGGTGAAGTCATCATCGCTGAACGGAGATAGTAGAAATTAACAAAGAGTTTTTCTGATAAGAATACATGATCTGGTTCTACCTTTTGCAGGTGGCGTCACCAGCTGGTACTCATCGGTATTCAGCCCACAGACCCTGGTACCGACGACCCATGGCTCTTGGACTAGAACGACCGCCTCCGATGTTTTGCAGAGGCGTAAGATTAGGGCAGCGGAGGCTGCCTTAGAGTGATGCAGGTTAATTTGCAGTACCCGGACCATTAGGACCGTTCTGAAAACTCAGCATCGACGTCCATCTCCCCCTGCTCCGTCTCGTCCGATGCCACCTCAACGATTGTATCGTCGAAGCCAACATCTGACTGGTCGGATTCCAGGAGGAGGTGTTGTTGTTGTTGTTGTAGCGAGGTGTAGCCCTGCCTGAATTTCAGACAGGGTCACCCCGAGTGTATTGCTCTTGGCCGGGTCGATATAAGAAAACGGCCCTGGTCGTTTCGGCACGATGGGTACAGCACAAGTACTGGTACCGTTCTCGTAGAACCGGCAATACAACAAGGTGTTGTTGTTGTTGTTGTAACGATGTGTAGTCCTGCCCAACGCGTATTTTTCCTTAACCTAATTGTCATCAATATCTTCTAACGGGAGTCCAAGGAAACTAGCAGTTTCAATAGGATTGGACCAAAGAGAGATGGGTGTTAGAAGAGTGGGCTCAAATGAGCAAGAAAATAAGTGATTGGTATTGTGGGGGGATGAGCCGCATGCCGGACATACATTCGGCACATCAGGGTTCAGTCTAGATATGTAGGAGTTTAACCTACTACAATATCCAGAGCGTAATTGAGCCAGAGTGACCCTTGTCTCTCGAGGAAGATGACGCTCCTCTTCAGAAATGCCAGGTGTTGCGGCATGTAAGACATTGTTTAGCGGACAGAGCGCAGAGTAATGGCCAACAGACGTTGTATGGATATGCCCCAAAGCCTGTTTGTGTACCTGTAGATCAAACGGCGTTGTTATATAGTGACGGATCTCATCAAAATGTTTACGTAGATGCGACCTTATGGTCCTAGGAGGCGGAATGAGTTCAAGCAGTTGTCTACCGGGATGCTGTGGTTTACAGCAGTTCAGTAGGTACTGCTTGTTTAGCATTTCATTATGCTCCCTAACTGGAAGCATTTCCACCTCATTATGTATATGAGATATAGGTGACATAAGGACGCACCCCGTAGCGGTTCTGAGCGCGGTGTTTTGACAGGCCTGAAGCTGATTCCAGTGAACGTCTGCAAGCCCCGGCGACCATATCGGCGACGCATAGTTCAGGATCGGCCGACCAATTGCCTTGTACGTTACCAACAACGTTTCTTTGTCTTTACCCCAAGTACTGCCGGCTAGTGACTTGAGGATTTTGTTGCGGCTCTGTAATTTTGAGACAATTGCGGCTGAATGGGCAGCGAAAGTGTGCATGGTATCAAAAGTCACTCCTAAAATTTTTGGGTGAGCGACAGTAGGTATTTTATGATCCATGCTGGTAAAGAACTGCCCTGCCAGCTCAGATACCGAGAGTGTATCACTCTCGGACTCTGGAGCACTAAGTGCCAGTTCGATATCGACCTCATGTACACTCGAGGTGTTGCATGGGGTCGTGAGATTAGCTGCGGTGGAGGTGGGTACACTCAAGGTGCTGCCTACCTCCTGAGTGAGAACTGCTGCGGTGGAGGTGGGTACACTCGAGGCGCTGCCCACCTCCTCCAAATTCATCGGAGCCGACTCGATGGAGGTTGCTGCTGCCTCAGAGTCAAGCGTAACAGGTGAACTCAAGGTGTTTCCTGCCATCACATCACTCTGAAGCTCGGGCTTCGTCTCCGTCTTCTCCGGCTCCTCTCTCTGGGTACCATCCCGCTTGACTTTCAACGTGATGGAGTAGAAGCCGTAGCTTACCACTCCATCACATTTAGCAAGCCAAGGGAGAGACGCCTCGCTAATGACAAAACCGACATAGCGTTGCTTCTCCCTTGTCTCGCCCACAATCGCTTGAAGGTAGTCCCGGGTTTCTTTGCGTGATGGTGCCCAGAATCTCGCCAGGCTCCGCCAGCTCGTCTGGGACCCAGGCCCAAGCTCTCGGTCTGTTTGGAATTTCTTCCAAACTGACCGCATCCAGCTTAGCCCCGGGCCACAGCTCCCCCACCGAAGCTATGGCGAGTGTGTACAGACGGCCAGAGCGCTCGTCTGCGCAGGAAACTAGTGCTTTTTAGGAACGCTCGAGGCGTTTACTATCGACCGCTGCCTCTTAACGGCTGGCCCATTCGACCCGGTTTGCGCCGTGTAGGCTGGATTGGTTGCGGTGTTTGCGGTGTTACGCAATGATTTTCCTGGCCCAGGCCAGAGAGCTTTTTTGCTCTGCCGTCAGCTTATCGCTGGGAGACTTGCCCGGTCTCTCTACGATTTTGGCGGCATTGCGTAGATTCCCCTGATTGCGGACTGAGAGGGGGACTCGTTTGCTAGCCTTAGAACCCTCTAGGGGTTCAGCCGGCTTGCCACGAGTTTCTTTCTTGTTGCTTTCCGCCACATGCTGAGCAGAGGTGCCCATAAGACGGGCCACCTGCGTTTGCTCAGCCGGGAGTTGCTTTCCCTCGGGCTAGCTTTGCCGGCTGCTACAGGTTCGGACTTGCCCTCAGGGGTTTGGTCCTACTGCTGCTAGCTTGCGCAGGTGGCCGAAAAGTGGTTTGAGGCCGTGCAGGCCTGATCGGCGCCGCCTTAGCGGTTCCCGATTGTGGTAGGGGTTTGTAGGTATTGGCCTTTTTAACGCCTGTGCCAGAGGCAGCATCTTTACCCGTGCAGGGCTCGGAGGCTTGGTTTTTGTTCATGTAAAAAAATTGATAACTGGTTCGTAGGCTGCCTACTGAGATGAGACCGTTCGGCAGCCTGAAAGTATGTGAAAGGGGGATATGAAACGACTACGGCAGAGTCCCATGCCGCAGCAAGTCACCGCTACTCCCGGAGGTGGACCGATATCCGGGAGGCTCCGTAAGAATACAGTCGGATACCCCTGACTGAAAACCATCCAATGGGCACGGAATCGCATAACACCCTGGAACCCTAGGGGGGGGGGGGGGGGCACCATTTCATCTGGCTGTGGCCCGGTTCCCACCCTGAGGCCACGTTCAAGAACCATTTCCATATGCCAGAGCTATTAAAGAGCTAAGTCACCAATGGCGCTGATTTCTGAACTAGCACTCCCCTGCGTAGGGGTTTCTGTAGTGTCTAGGATTTTGGCAAGCCTAGGTGGCAACCCTGTTTGAGATTTACATATTTGGAATACGGTCGAAAATACCTTTCATTTGATACCCATATTGGCATATCTTGCTCAATAATAAAAAAAATTGAGATAGGTGGCAACCCCGTGAACCAACCCAAGTGGCAACACTCACGCATATAATGTTAGAATGAATCATGCTATCTATAATGCCAAACTTTATCCACATCGCTCAAGCAGTTCCCGAGATATCAGTAAAAATAAATAAAATGCGGTTAGGTGGCAACCCTAGGTGGCAACCCTGCTTGATATTTACATATTTGGAATCATACTATCTATAATTCGGTCGAAAATACCTTTCATTTGATACCAATATTGGCATATCTTGTTAAAAATTAAAAAAAAAAAAAAATATAAGTGGCAACACACCCGCGCATATAATCTTAGAATGAATCATACTTTCTATACTATGCTATCTATAATGCCAAATTGTATCCAAATCAGTTGAGCGGTTCCCGAGATTTAAGAAATACGCCTACGCCTGAAAGTCTGCAACATACGCCTCAAAGTCGGCTACAATTTCTATTTCCGTGCCATAACTTCCGTTTCATCGTCATCCATTTTCTCAAATTTTACTCTCAATCAAAACTTCATATCGCCGCCTAAGAAGTTAACTTCAAAAATTTGAGAAAAAAGTTCAATTATATGATGAAAATTCGCAGATTTTCGCGATATTTGCATAAATTTTTGACACATAATTTATGGGGTTTCTATTAGCCAGTTTATGAAAAAACCGCAACTTAATCACCTTCTATTTTACTCAAAACTTAATTCCTTTCACTAATTTCTTTTGATAAATTATGAAACATAGCTTCTTCTTGCTTTTTTATTCTTATCTTGCAAAATAAAAATCTCACTTATTTAAACAAACTTCTTCTAGATTTTTTTTTTTACAATAGTTGACTTTGAATGAGCAGCAGTAACGTTTAACGTTCCAATTGGCCATAGAAGGTTAATATATTTCATAACGAATTTTTATTTGACAAAAAATCAAAATGAAATTTTTAAATTTTGCCACAAAAAATTGCTGGCACAGGGTGATCCTGCCAACGTAAAAAAAATCTTCATAGCACCAACCAACTTAATTTCTTTTCATGAGGGGTTCCTGTTTAATTTAATTTTCTTCTCAGCTAATATGTTTGTTTAGCATGACTATAATTGACCAAAATTTTAAATTTCTTTTTAAGTTTAGTGAAGATATTATTATTATTATTATTATTATAAGGCCTTATTACACCGCGACCATTAACTAGTACGGAGGCTCTTTATAAATTTTAGCACCTCCTCAGGTTTTTTATTCCATATTACGAACGGATTGAGAGTGACCCCACCTAGGTAGCAAACTCTCTTTCTTGCTAACGCAATGCATTCGCAGAGTATGTGAACCGGCGTTTCATCGTCCAGTTCGCAGAACCGACAAATTGTTGTATCTGACAGATTCAGCTTACTCAGGTGATAACGCAGACCACAATGTCCCGTAAAATACCCAGTGAGGGTTCTTAGATCCACCCTCCTTAGATTAATGAGCTTGGCTGATGCTCTTTGTGAGGGTTCTATAAATCGTTTAGCCTGCCTCTGCCCTAGGCTGCTAAGCCAATGCTGCCTAAACTGTTTATTTTCCCAGCTGCTTATGGTCTCCTTTACGTGGGCCTTCGTGAGTACACAAAAGGGTTCCGGACCATAAAATGCTGTTAGAGCACCATGTTTTGCCAGGTGATCTGCTTTTTCGTTGCCGTCATGCCCTTCATGCCCTGGGACCCAACCTAACAAAACTTTGTTTTTGGCCCCGAGATCATTAAGGACTGCGATGCACTCATCGACAAGCTTCGAGGTTATAGTGTAAGACTGCAAGGCACGTAGGGCGGCCTGACTGTCCGACATAATGTAGATTCGCCTAGAGGATAGTCTTCTTCGGAGGCGTTCTCTGCCACATAATTCTATTGCGTGGATTTCCGCTTGAAAGATAGGGGGGTAGTTACCCATCGGTACCGATTTTTTGTAATTTGGTCCATAGATATCAGCTCCCGTTTTACCATCTTCCACCTTCGATCCATCCGTATACCAAATCTCCGAATCGGATTCAGCATAAGGATTCCCAGTGTCCCAGAGCACTCGATTTACGATCGAAACTTCAAAGTTTCGCATGATCCTGAGCGTAGGAGTTATTGCATCACTTACTTGCAATATAGGACTATTTATGAAATTCTTGACTATCTTCATATGTCCTGTCATATTTCCGATTTTTAGAAGTGAAATGTTTTCAAGTCTTAATGCAGCAAGTGTGGCCTTCTTCTCTATCAGAATAGGGAGAGGAATTATTCCCACAAGGGCACTTAAAGCATCAGCAGGGCACGTTCTCATTGCACCTGTTATACCGACACAGACTAGCCGATGCAGCTTACTTAACTTAGTTGCCGCTGTTCTTTGAGCAGTCTTAGGCCACCGGATATTGTGTCTTCATGCATTCCTGTTACGCAGACTACTAAGTCATCCGCATATCCCTGTACGTCAAAGCCATCGCCCTTCAAAAGATGAAGAAGTTCTCCTCTACTGTGGACCCTAGTCATGGTCCACAGTAGAGGAGAAAGTACACCTCCCTGAGGGCATCCTCTTGTGGCCACGATTGAGCCAGCACTCCCTCCTAGCTCAAAGCTGATTTTTCTTTGCTTTAGCATGGCCAGGATCCAGCGAGTGATCATTGGGCTCACGTCCTAGCTAATCATGGCTTCCTCAATGGCCTGGTACGTTGTATTATCGAAAGCGCCCGATACATCGATGAATGCACACAGGGCTATGTTTTTAGACTCTATGGCCTTTTCAATTTTTCCAGTAAGGCAATGGATAGCAGTCTCCGTGGATTTTCCGGGTTGGTAGGCAAATTGTTGTTTACACAGAGGGTGTCTCTTTAAGTTTAATTCTCAGCCGAAAGCCTCTGTTGCTAGTGCTGCTTTAGTTATAGTTTATATATTAATTGTATTAGTATATAAGCTTTAAAAAAAAAAAAAAAAAGTTTAATTCCCTAATGTGCTGATCTAAAATTTTCTCCATTCCCTTTAGGAGAAAGGAACTGAGACTTATTGGTCGATATGACGATGGCAGATTTTCCGGTTTCCCTGGTTTCGGTATAAATCTAATATCTTTAAACGAGTTAATCTTGTATATTTGTATTTTTGTATATTTGTATATTTGTATGTTCGGACTATCTCGAGAACCGCTTGACCGATTGGAATGAAATTTGGCACAAAGATAGTATGATGGATTCTAAGACTACCCACTTTAGGGTTGCCACTTGGGGCGGTTTACAGGGTTGCCACCTATCCCTTTTTTTTAATTATGGAGCAAGATATGCCAATATGGGTATCATATGAAAGGTATTTTCGGCGAGATACCAACTAAAATATTTTCAAGTAGAGTTTCCACCTAGGGTTGCCACCTTACCACAATATATTTGTATATCCGGTACTATCTCGAGAATCGCTTGACCGAATTGGCTGAAATTTGGCATGGTGATAGTATGATCGATTTTAAGACTACCCACTTTAGGGTTGCCACTTGGGGCGGTTTACAGGGTTGCCACCTATCCCTTTTTTTAATTATGGAGCAAGATGTGCCAATATGGGTATAATATGAAAGGTATTTTCGGCGAGATACCAACTAAAATATTTTCAAGTAGGGTTGCCACCTAGGGTTGCCACCTTACCACAATATATTTCTATATCCGGTACTATCTCGAGAACCGCTTGACCGATTTGGATGAAATTTGGTATGTAGATAGTATGATTGATTCTAAGACTATCAATTTGGGGGTTGCCACGTCATCATTTGGGATAATTTTTGGGTTATTTTGGGAACATCTGAGGGACTATTCAAGGATTATTTTGGGATCATTTTTGGATAATTTTGTGGTAATTTTCGAATCGTTTAGGGTACATTTAAGGGTGTTTTTGTGGTAATTTGTGAACTATTTTTGGACCAATTTGGGATCATGTTAGGGTCATTTTGGGATCATTTTTGGGTAGTTTTGGGTATCAAAGTAAAGGTATTGTCGCCGACATACCGGCTAAAATATTTTCAAGTAGGGTTGCCACCCAGGGTTACCATTTTACCGTATTGTAATTGTAATTTGTATTTTGGGATCATATTTGGATATTTTAGGATTATTTTGAGAACATCATCATCATCATCATTTATTGGCGCTTAACCGCCTAAGCGATTTTGGCCGTCGCCTATCAAAGCACGCCAGTCATTCCTTTTTAGCGATAACTGACGCCAATTGGAAACCCCAAGGGAGTTCAAGTCATCCTCCACCTGTTGTTTCCATCTCAGTCGAGGCCTCCCCCTTCCTCTGCTGCCGAATTCGGGTGACGATTGGAAAACCTTCTGGGCTGGAGCTTCTTTGTCCATTCGCATGACGTGACCCAGCCAGCGGAGCCTTTGGGCTTTAATTCGCTGGACTATGGTCAGATCTGCGTAAAGCTCGTACAGCTCATCGTTAAATCTCCTTCGATACTCGCCGTCGGCATCACGGGAAGGACCATAAATCTTCCGGAGAACTTTTCTCTCAAATACTCCAAGGGCCATCTCATCTTCTCTTGACATTGTCCATGAATCTGAGCCATACATCAGGACAGGTATGATGAGAGACTTATAGAGCGCGATCTTTGTTCTTCGAGAGAGGACTTTACTTCTCAATTGCCTACTCAGTCCAAAGTAGCACTTGTTCGCAAGAGTGATTCTCCGTTGGATTTCTAGACTGATATTATTTTCGGTGTTAATGCTGGTTCCCAAATAGACGAAGTCCCTCACAGTTTCAAATTTGTAACTATCAACAGTGACGTGGCTGCCAAGGCGCAGTTGCGCCGATTCTTTCTTTGATGACAGCAAATACTTCGTCTTGTCCTCGTTGACCGCAAGACCCACTTTTTTCGCTTCTTTATCCAGTCCAGAGAAGGCAGCGCTTACGGCGCGGTTGTTAAGGCCAATGATATCAATATCATCGGCATACGCCAGCAATTGCACGCTCTTGTAAAAGATTGTACCATTGCGGTTTAGCTCTGCTGCTCGAATTATCTTCTCCAGCATCAGGTTGAAGAAATCGCACGAAAGGGAGTCGCCCTGTCTGAAGCCTCGTTTGGTTTCAAATGGCTCAGAGAGGTCCTTCCCGATTCTGACGGAGCTGTTGGTATTGCTCAAAGTCATTTGGCAAAGCCGTATAAACTTTGCAGGGAAGTCAAATTCAGACATGGCGGCATACAGGCAACTCCTTTTTGCGCTGTCAAAAGCGGCTTTGAAATCGACAAAGAGATGGTGTGTGTCGATTCTTTTATCATGGGTCTTCTCCAGGATTTGGCGTATCGTGAAAATCTGGTCGATGGTAGACTTACCAGGTCTAAAGCCACACTGATAAGGTCCAATCAGTTTGTCTACGATGGGCTTCAGTCTTTCACACAATACGCTAGAAAGAACCTTATATGCGATATTAAGAAGGCTGATTCCGCGGTAGTTGGTGCGGTTAGCGGGATCGCCTTTCTTGTGGATTGGGCAGAGCACACTTAAATTCCAATCTGGAGGCATGCACTCGTCTGACCATATTCTGCATAAGAGCTGATGCATGCTTTTTACCAGCTCTTCGCCTCCGTGTTTGAACAGCTCGGCGGGTAGTCCGTCTTTTCCAGGCGCTTTGTTGTTTTTGAGCCGGGATATAGCTATCCTCACTTCATCATAGTCAGGTGGTGGGACGACTTTTCCATCGTCTGGGATTGGGGTATCGGGTTCGACGTCTCCCTCGCAATTTAGCAGTGAGGAGAAGTGCTCCCTCCATAATTTAAGTACACTCTGTACGTCGGTTACCAGGTCGCCATTATTGTCCTTACAGGAACTTGCCCCGGTCTTAAAACCTTCCGTCATCCGCCGGATCTTTTCATAGAATTTTCGGCCATCATTCCTGTCAGCCAGCATCTCAAGCTCCTCACACTCACGCCTTTCGGCCTCACGTTTCTTTTTTCTGAAAAGGCGTCTCTCTTCCTTCTTTGCCTCACGATAGCGTTTCCATACACTGCGGGTTGCGCCCGTTCGCAACGTCTCCCTGTAGGCAGCGTCCTTTTTGTCCGAGGCAGTGCTGCATTTCTCATAGTACCAGTTGTTTTTGCGGGCTCGCTGGAACCCTATAGTGGCCTCAGCGGCGGTACGTAATGAGTGAGAGATATGCTTCCATTGCTCGGTTGCATCGTTAGGTCGAGGATTGCTCTCCGATAGCAGGTGTGAGAGTCGAGTGGAGAAATGGTCAGCTGTCTGTGTCGTGCGCAGCTTCTCGACGTCAAACTTTCCTTCCGTTACTGTGCGCACTTTCTTTGCTACACAGAGGCGTGTGCGTATCTTGGCTGCAACAAGATAATGGTCCGAGTCGATATTGGGACCACGAAGGGTACGCACGTCCAGAACGGTGGAGCTATGTCTGCCGTCGATCATGACATGATCAATCTGGTTTCTTGTTCTTCGATCAGGAGACAGCCATGTGGCTTGGTGTATTCGTTTATGCTGGAACCTGGTACTACTGATGACCATATTGCGAGCAGCGGCGAAATCAATCAACCTAGTGCCGTTGGGGGATGTTATATCATGGAGACTAAATTTTCCAACTGTTGGACCAAAGACTCCTTCCTTGCCCACCTTCGCATTAAAGTCACCGAGCACGATTTTGATATCATGTTGGGGGCAGCGATCATAAGTCTGTTCAAGTTTATCGTAGAAGGAGTCCTTCTCTGCGTCGTCCGTCTCCTCAGTCGGCGCATAGGCGCAGATAAATGTTATGTTGAAAAATTTCGCTTTGATGCGGATCGCAGCGAGACGCTCGTCCACGGGGGTGAACGCTAGTACTTGGCGGCGAAGTCTCTTTCCCACCACGAATCCTACACCACGCGCTTTGCCGCGTGTCTGGCCACTGTAGTATACGTCACAAGGTCCGATGGTCCTCTTTCCTTGTCCCGTCCATCGCATTTCCTGCAGGGCGGTGATGTCAGCCTTTGCGTTAACGAGGACATCAACCAGTCGGGCAGCGGTACCGTCCCTTGAAAGGGTCCGGACATTCCCGGTACATGCCCTAATATCCAAATCATTATGCCTTATTCGTTTTGCCGGGTCGTCAACATTAAAGGGGGTTCTCATCCGAGGCTTTAATACATTTTTCATTGGACTAAATTTTTTACGTGGCGGGTCCCAAACCCAGCGCACAACCCGTTTCGGGGTTCAATTTCGGATCATTTTGGGAACATTTAAGGGTCTTTTTGGGATCATTTTAGGATTATTTTTGGATTATTTTAGGGTCATTTTGGGATCATTTTTGGTAAGTAAATTTAGCGCTAAATTGATAGCACCGAGCAAGCTCGGTCACCCAGGTACTACAACCTTAACCTCCGTCCACGTGTTGGGAATATATCCTAACAGCAGGGATGCTCTATATAAATTTGATAGGACAGGAGCTGTATAGTTGATTCCTTGCTGCAACAGACAAGGATAGACTCCATCCGGTCCTGGAGATTTGAAAGGACTGAAAGTCGATAAAGACCATTGGACCTTGTTAACATTGGTTAGCTTTGTCGCCAGGCTCCTTTCTCTACCACTAATTGTGGGAGAATTATCAACTACGGGATGGGAGTGTTGATAGCCTGGTATACAGTCCGGAAAGTGAGTAGCAAGAAAAAGTTTGCATGTGTCTTCCGGCTGCTTCGTGTAGCTCCCATCTGAGTTCTTCAGAGTACCAATGACGTTGCTATGGCCTCTCGCAAGGGCTTTTGGAGCCGCACTGCCGTAGGGAGATCTTTAATATTTTCGCAGTGTTCTCTCCACGTTGTCCTCTTAGATTTTCTAAGTTCTCTATTATAAGAAGTTAGAGCATTTCTATAGGAGACCCAGTCTCCAGTGTCTTTAGCTGCATTAAACAGCCTTCTGGCTTGATATCTTAATTGTCCAAGCTTTTTGTTCCACCAAGGAACATCACGTTGTATACGTTGTTTGGTTTGGGGACAACTCTCGCAGAAAGCTGTTGTGATATCTGAGTGAAGCTGTTCAGCCACTTTCTCGAGCTCCCGCCGCGTAGTTATTGGTTGGTTCAAGCAATTGCCGCGAAATAGTTCCCACTTCGTTTTTCTCGTGACCCATATCGAATACAATATGTTTGTGGTCCGACATTGATTCCTCCCCCGAGACGTGCCAATTTGTGACAGCGAAGGCCATGTTTTGGCTGCATAGAGTAAGGTCAAGAACCTCACCTCTAATAGCGTTAACAAAAGTGGGTTCATTACCACGGTTCATTACACTGATATTGTGACTACTAATAAAGTCCAGGAGATGCTCCCCCTGTTATTTATGGTCGTACTACCCCAAGCTGTATGGTGGGAGTTTGCGTCACAGCAGAGGACCTATGGGATACCCTTCTGTTGGCAATACTCAATGAGAGATTTGGATTCAGCAGTTGGGGCTGTCTCCTCCTCACCGGGAAAGTAAGCTGATACCAAAATGGCCTCTTTTTCGCCTCTTGGGGTTGGAATTTTTGCCCAAACTGCAACCAAATCAGCCGTCATGAACTTTAGGAGCGGAACAAAATCCAGTTTCTTGTTTAGAAGCATCACCGCCCTGGGACGGGAACCGTTGGCATATATTAATTTACCGTCAGTACTGCTTAAACCTTTTACAGAACCATGTAAAATCCATGGTTCTTGAATGAAGGCCGCTCCCAGACCTTCTGCTAAGAACATCCGAAGCTGCCTTGGCATGGTGAAGATTCACCTGGAGGCATTTAAGACGCCTCGAACTGCGAGAGTTTTCTGGGAGGGCTGACATTATAAAGATTTTTTGCGGTCCCTATCCGCCACCGATGACTTTAGGTTGCCGCTGAGCAAAGCATCCCCATTAGATGCCTGACTTTGGCCCTTTTTTTACGACTCCGGATCTAGAGTTCTCACTAAGTATTTGATTTGTTTGCCCGCTTTGAGAGGGCGGTGGAGTCTCTCTAATTGTAGCTTTTGCTGTGGACTCCAGCTGAAGCTTGTTGTTGTTGTTGTTGTTAACAGCAAAACACTCCCCGAAGGTTTTGGGGAGTGATGCCGAAGTTGACAGTCCTTGGCCGGATATGACGCCGGTACGCTGCGGTACTCCCTTGCGGTACTGCCCGACTGTCGTGGTAGCGATTTGGTATGACCAGTGGAATCTTCTAGGTCATGTCATCCCTCCATCCGTGAGGAAGGAGAAGATGGGTAATGAGAGGTGAGAGGCATCATATCCGTAGATCAACCATCGAGTTGCACGTCAATTACCTATGTGCATATTAGTCGCCTCTTACGACCGGTATGCCTACCTCGGGCATATTCTAAACCCCTAACCCACAGGGGCCTGAAGCTGAAGCTTAGTTTGTACATCCTCCAAGCCTTGGGTCACTTCTGCCGATCTTGAGCGGGTCTGGTACGATAAGTCGGAAAAAAAATGTCGAAACTCAAAATGTCGAAAATAAAATATCGAAAAAAATGTCGAAAACGAAAAATGTCGAAAAAAATGTCGAAAAAATAAAGGCCGAACGAAAAAATTCGCGCGAATTTTACACATCATTTATTAAATTAATTCGATATGTTTTATTAATTCGAATATGTGAAAATATGGAGACATACATATCTTAATATATGTAGCTGTAGAAAAAAACTAATATATTATAGCTTAACTTGAGAAGCGCGAATTTGCTTGTATATGTTAGATCGTCGTGTTCATTGTAAAATCTGATATGTGCATTTGGAAAGAGCGTAAAACGCGTTTTCAAAACAGCGCATAAAATCTGTTTTTTTTTCGAAAGTTATTTACTTCTGAAACAGTAAAATAATCCCAAAATATAACAAACAGCATTAATATATACATTAATATTATTTTATCGTTTCAGAAGTAAATATCTTTAGTAAAAAATGGATTTTATGCGCTTTTCTGAAAACACGTGTTACGCTCTTTCCAAATGCACATATCAGATTCTGCAATGAACACGACGATATATTGATCTGACAATTGTTTTTCTTTGCCTGTTTGAGTCAGGCGATTCGCCAAAAAAGGCGACTCGAAAAACTCGAACGACTCGCAAACGGTAAAAGGCCCCTTACATAATTTTCATTAATAAATCACGAAATTGGAAGGAAGAACGCCGGGTTGAAGGATAACGGGATTGCCATCTCTAATCGGTGCCAAGATACAGGTATATTAAGGGCAAATTTAGAGTAGATAAGTGGACCAGGAAGGGTATGGCTGACGACATCATTCCGGATTTTTTTTTTGCGATTTGTCCAAAAAAGTTAAAAATAAAAGTAATTTTTCAATATTTAAATTTCGATCGCAAAATAAGAGTTATTTCCAATTTCAATACTCGACGAAAAAAATCTCTAAGAATGAAAGTACATTTTCTTAATGTAAAATGTTCTCCTGATTCCGCGATATTAGTTTTTCTGTGGAAGAGCTAGTTTCCGAGATATCGGTGAAAACATTAAAAATTCCTAATTTTGCAAAAAATTACTTCATATGTATAGGTTCGTACAAATTTGTATTTTTCATTGTTTCGGTTTATTCCCATAAACATTTTCTGCCTTCATCTCTATAAGTATCTTCAGTAGTTTAGCTGCTATTGCAAAAAACGAAAAATTTTGAAAAAAACCAAACTTTTTACAAAATTTCAGATTTAGCCACTTTAAAATCAGAAAAAGTCCATTGGCGAAAAAAAGTTAGCCATCCCATGTTGTAGGAAATTCAATAACGAAAATGTTAAGCATACCAGTATCAAATTGTGATGTGCTCTTGACTTCATAAGCCAAGTACTACGTTTCTGTAGCTCAATTCGATCGATCGTCTCGACTGAAATATTCAATTTGACGTCATATTGACGTCACACTCATTTTTTTGTTTCTGTAAAAAAAAAAATATTTTGTCGATTTATTTTCTCACTTACTTTTGAGGTAGTGACAAAAATTATTTTTTTTTTCAATTTTGAATCGAGTCGAGTGTGCCGACATTAAAATCGAGAATTTTGTCGATTTTTTACAGAAACGGGGTACTGTTATATTGAAAGTTATCATTCAAAAATTTTTTGTTTTTACTCAAGAAATTTTCAGGAATTTCCATATCCTCGACATTTCATACATAATATCTATGCAGAATTTTCTGCTGATTCCAAAGATGTAATCATTTGGTTTAAAAGTATAATAGTTTTCGAGATATTTTGGTATTTCAGTTTTTGAGATAAGTTAAAATTATGTATATAAAAAGTGTTCAAAAGCTGATAGTTTTCACCTTTTTGTTATACATGAAATTTTAGAAAACTTGTCGGGTAATAATAGAAAATTGTTGATTGAGGACTTTCAATAAAACGTGGCTTGTAAAGTCAATAGCACATCACAATGTTGTACTGGCGTGCTTAAAATCTTCGTAACTAAATTACCTACAACATAGGAGAGCTAACCCTTTTTACGTCCATAGAATTTTTGTGATATTAAGGTTAAATCTGTAATTTTGTATACAATTTCGTTTATTTTTGAAAATTTTTTTTAACGTTTTTTGGCATAGTGGGAATTAGTATAATGTTTATGGGAATTAGTATAATGTGTAATTCAACAGTTTAAATCGGAAAAATGAAAAATACAAATTTTTGACGTACCTGTATGAATTAGGTCTTGTGCACTTGACATTATGGCAAAACATGGGGGCTGTTTCCAAAATGACGTACTGGTCATTTAATACAGTTGTGAAGCCAATAGTCACATACGCTTCTCTAGTCTAGTGACCTAAGACTGCTTAAAGAACAGCGGCAACTAAATTAAGTATGCTGCATCGGCTAGTCTGTGTTGGTATAACAGGTGCAATGAGAACGTGCCCTGCTGATGCTTTAAGTGCCCTTGTGGGAATACCTCCTTTCCCTATTCTGATAGAGAAGGAGGCCACACTTGCTGCATTAAGAGTTCAAAACATTTCCGATCTAAAAATCGGAAATATGACAGGACTATGAAGATAATCAAGAATTTCATAAAAAGTCCTATATTGCAGATAAGTGATGCAATAACTCCTACGCCCAGGATCATGCGAAACTTTGAAGTTTTAGATCGAGTGCTCTGGGACACAGGGAATCCTTATGCTGAATCCGATTCGGAGATTTGGTATACGGATGGATCGAAGCTGGAAGATGGTAAAACGGGAGCTGGTATCTATAGACCAAATTACAAAAAATCGGTACCGATGGGTAACTACCCCACTATCTTTCCATGCAATAGAATTATGTGGCAGAGAATGCCTCCGAAGAATCTACATTACGTCGGACAGTCAGACCGCCCACGTGTCTTGCAGTCTTACACTATAACTTCGAAGCTGCGTCGCAGTCCTTTATGATCTGGGAGCCAAAAACAAAGTTTTGTTAGGTTGGGTCCCAGGGCATGAAGGGCATGCCGGCAACGAAAAAGCAGATCACCTGACAAAACATGGTGCTCTAACAGCATTATATGGCCCGGAACCCTTTTGCGGACTCACCAAGGCCCACGTAAAGGAGACCATAAGCAACTGGAAAAACAAACAGTTTAGGCAGCATTGGCTTAGCAGCCTAGGACAGAGGCAAGCCAAACTCTTTATAGAACGTTCACAAAGAGCATCGGACAGGCTCATTAATCTAAGGAGGGTGGATCTAAGAACCCTCACTGGGTATTTTACGGGACATTGCGGTCTGCGTTATCACCTAAGTAAGCTGAATCTGCCAGATACAACAATTTATCGGTTTTGCGAACTGGACGATGAAACGCCGGTTTATATACTCTGCGAATGCATTGCGTTAGCAAGAAAGAGAGTTTGCTACCTAGGTGGGGTCACTCTCAATCCGTTCGTGATATGGAATAAAAAACCTGAGGAGGTGCTCAAATTTATAAGGAGCCTCCGCATACAATAATAAGCTAATCGTATAAATGCTCGCGGTGTAATAAGGCCTTATAATAATAACTAGTATATCCCGTGGTCGAAATTAGACCAATTTAAAATAGTTGAACTTATTCAAACATCTCATCAACTTTTTGTCAATAGCTGCCTTTAGGCCCGTGGCCGTCCTCGACCAACTTAAATGTATGTAGGTATACCTTAAACACTCATATATAGTCAAAATGAGGCCATCATAGAATTGAAAAAATAGTGGATGTTATTATATAATAAAAATATTAAATGCCATGCAAATATTCGGTTTTCGAGATTTTAGGTTGCGCTTGATTAACAAATAGTTACTAATTTATGCGATCGTTTTGAGCAGGTGAAGAACAAAAAAAAATATTGGGTTAAATAAATTGTGATAGTTAAGATTAAAGGTTTTTAAATATTAAAAAAACATAATTTTAGAAAAAAAAAAAGAAAATTCCGCAACCGGGTCTTGCACTAGAGCTGCAAAACTATGGATGGTATTTTCGATAGTATCGATCGTTTTTTTTTTTTTGGCGATGCATCGATTTTTTTTTTTTGCGATAGTCGATAGTTTTGATAATGTCAGTGCACTGAAAATTTGTGATGCGTATAATATTAAGTGACGCTGTGATCGTACTTATTTAGAAATTAACGCTCAAATTGCAATATTTGTAATTTTTTACCTTTTTTGGCACATGTACATGTAAATTATGTATGGATATGATCGAGGTTGAAGTTCCTCCAAACTTAAATTACGATAGTATACGATAGTTTCGAACTATCGATAGTATTTTTGCAACTATCGAAAAAATCGAATGGCGCCGCCCAGTGGGAAGCTTCAGGGCATTGTGTATCAATCATTGATACACAATGCTTCAGGGGGTAGTGGTCGAGCGGTTGATGGTTCGAGTAAACGGATGCATGATAACGAATCGACTTTGGGTACAAACTCCAAGACCCTAGTTGTATAGATGCTTGCCTGTGCTTGGTTATCTAAAACTATGGTATGATAAAAGCTTCACCATATTAAATGTGTTTTATTTAATACTTACCAGGTTTTTACACCAACTATATGTGTATGTAGGGTCAAATTACCAAATAAGTATCTTTAATACCAACGAGGCAGTGTGAGATAAGTAAAGAAGCGATAAAAGAAATTTCTTTTCTGTTGACTTTTGGCCGTGTGTGTTTAGGATTTGTTGTTTTTGGCACGGTGACTTTGTTATCAAGTTCCATTGACACTATCATCTTTGTTGTTTTACTTTCGCCAGCATCAACTATTTGAAATTCACTTTATTTTAATGTTTTTCATTATTTCTGAATTGTTGTGGTTGGTGGTGCTGTTGTTGGTTGAAACCCTGTTAAGCTTTGGGCAATTTTTGATGTAATACGACGTGTTGAGTTGATTTTTCTTCATATTGAATGTTGCATGCAGCATGCTATGGCATCTGTGCAACTCATGTGAATGTTATTTTATAGTCGTATTGTATTTATATGTCGAGATGTGTGTCTACTTCCAACAACCATGGTGTCAGCACCATAACCGACGTCAGCTGTTTGCTGTTCGTTACCTTCATGTCCCACCTCCGTTCCCAATGTCTACCAAGTTCATCATACATACCTTAAGCTTTATATCACTTTGGAATATTTCATGTCTGTTGCAGCGTTGTCTTTGGCATGGAAAGCACAATTAATTAACTTGTACGTCGTCGTGAGCTTGCACTTGTGGGGCATGTGGCACAAACAATCAGACTTACCAAGTGTTTGCCTCTCTTGAATTTCGCTACATTTGTTTGCCTGAATGTATACACATGTGTACATATGTTACTGCGAATGTTTTACTTACTCCCACAATAGAACCCTGCAGGAAAAACAATTAGTTTTGTAGTAACTTGATACTAGAAGTCGTATTACTTCTATGCAATCTTCATATCATCAATTTTTATACCCAGTGTACTAGTACTAGTACAAGGGTATATTAACTTTGTTAACATAACGGCTGTTTGTAACGGCACAAAATAATCGAGATAGATATAGAGTTCCATATATGAAAGTTCTTAGGATTAAAAGAGGAGTTGATTAAGGCATGTCCGTCCGTCTGTCCGTCCGTGTACATGATAACTTGAGTAAAAATTGAGATATTTGCATGAAATTTTGTACACAGGTTACTTTCTGGCCAAGGTAGGTTGCTATTGAAAATGGGCGAAATCGGATTATAACCACGCCCCCTTTTCCGATATCGAAAATTTCGAAAATCACACAAATTGACTTATCTCGGCAGCTGAAATGGCTAAAATGATATAATTTTATAGGTGAATCCCCCTGGTCATTCTCTTATGATTTTTCCATAAATTTTTTATAGTGGGCGTGGCACCGCCCACTTTTAAGGGAGGCGTTTTTGAAAATTTGACTGGTCGTAACTTTTAAACTGATTACGATAGAACGATGGAATTCGGCACAAAGCATACTAGTATCGTTGTGAGTATACCTGATGAAACTGGATAAAATCGCCCTTCAACCACGCCCACTTTCGATATCGAAAATTTCGAAAATCACACAAATTGACATATCTCGGCAGCTGAAAAGGCTAAAATGATATAATTTTATAGGTGAATCCCCCTGGTCATTCTCTTATGATTTTTTCATAAATTTTTTATAGTGGGCGTGGCACCGCCCACTTTTAGGGGAGGCGTTTTTGAAAATTTGACTGGTCGTAACTCTTAAACAGATTACGATAGAACGATGGAATTTGGCACAAAGCATACTAGTATCGTTGGGAGTATACCTGACAAAAATGGATAAAATCGCCCTCCAACCATGCCCACTTTCGATATCGAAAATTTCGAAAATCACATAAATTGACATAATTCGCTAACGGAAATGGGTAAAATTATATAATTTTATAGGTGAATCCCCATGGTCATTATATAATGATTTTTTGATAAATTTTCTAAAGTGGGCGTGGCCCCACCCACTTTTAAGAGAGGCATTTTTATACCAAGCGTACTAGTACAGGGGTATTATAATTTTGTCCACATAACTGTACTATATACCGGCGCAAAATAATCAAGATCCATGTATGAAAGTTCTTAGGTTGAAAAGAGGAGTCTATTCAGGCATGTCCGTACGTCTGTCCGTCCGTCTTTGTAAACGATAACTTGAGTAAAAATTAAGATATTTGCATGAAATTTTATATACAGGTTACTTTTTGGCGCAGGTATTGCTATTGAAAATGGGCGAAATCGGATGATAACCACGCCCCCTTTTTCGAGATCGAAAATTTCGAAAATCATACAAATTAACATAACTTTTGCATGAAATTTGGTATACAGATTACTCGGATTATAACCACGTCCCTTTTGTCGGTATCGAAAATTTCGAAAATCAGATAAACTGACATATATCGGTAGCTGGAATTGATAAAATGATATAATTTCATAGGTGAATCTCTCTTATCATTCTATTATGATTTTCTGTTAAATTTTAAAAAGTGGGCGTGGTACCGCCCACTTTCAAGGGAGGCATTTTTGAAAATTCGACTGGTCGTAACTTTTAAGCAAATTATAGTAGAACGATGAAATTTGGCACAAATCATACTAGTACTGTTGGGAGTATACGTGATGAAATTGGATAAAATCCCCGTCCAACCACGGCTACTCTCGATATCGAAAATTTAGAAAATCGCCTAAAAGACTGGTCGTAAGTTTTAAACTGATTACGGTAGAATCGTGAAATTTCGCACAAGGTATACTAGAGTTATAGGAAGTATACCTGTTGAAATTAAACGAAATCGCTTCCCAATCACGTCCACTTTCAATATGGAAAATTTAGAAAATAACATAAATTGACATAATTCGGTAAGGTAAATAACTAAAATAGTATAATTATAGTATAATTTAGTAGTTAAATTTGTAAGGAATTGTCTACTATTATCGAGTCTTAAAAGATGAGTTAATTTTGTTAAGTGAGCCACCTATAATTTTTTCGACGGCCATGTATTTTATTGAAAAACATTATTCGCAGTTTTTAACTTCTCCATCGTGGCGAGATGGCGCTTTTGAATGATGTTGTTGGGCATTGCATTAGTAACTATTAGCAAAAAAAATTGTTTGGCACTTTAAGGGAGCGGAAGTTATTTACATCAAAAAGTAAGGAATTTCGAAAAGTGGTGATAGCTATAACTTTGAAAATAATTTGAATTTCGAAAAACTGGCGCAAACATATTTTTTTCAATTTAAAACTTTGTCACAAATTGGGCGTAAGTATATTAGAAGTAAGAAATGCATTCAACTATAAGTAATATTTTGAGGGCACACGAACAATGTACATATATGTTATACCGTAGCATAAATAAATATTAATTTTATAAACTAACTAATAAATTTATTGAGTTCGTTTTTCCCAAATTATAATATATATAGAAAATATATAACTTATAGGTACTACTATTATTTCCATACACTGGGTATTTAATGTTCGGCTTACCCAAACTTAGACTTCCTTACTTGTTTTTTATATTCCATGATATTGATTGTACACGTCATACATTTTTTTGAAAATAGGAGGCGCACTTCTGCAAATATTATAAATTGGAAATATTTAAAGATATTAAAACAAAAATCGGAACACAGATTACTCCTGAAAAGCGAAATATTTCGGGAAAATATGGACCAAATCGGTGAAGGATCCAAAGGAAAAAGGAAAATAAACTGTCAGAAATAGGCGTGGCGCCGCACAGTGGGTAAAATATAATTTTTTAAATAAATAAGGGTATCAGAAGTTAGAAAAATTTCCAGCCACCGAATTTCCGTTAACGCATCTGAAACTGGAAAAAAATGTGGCAAAAACTCGAATTTTTTCGTTTTCATGCTCAATTTAAAGTACTTTTTCCACTAAATGTGCGAACGAAACGCAACCCAGCCAGCAAAATCATCGTAAACGAGCTCGTAAACTGACGTTTTCTCGAAGAAAACTCTGATAAAATATCGTTTATGATATCCGTTTACGATTCGCCTACGAATCCGGTTTCGCTCTGAAATGTTTTTTGCCTACGATTGTCATAAAAGTATCGAAAAAGCACTCGTATATGAATCTTTTTACGTCCGTTTTTTTATCGTAAATGTACTCGTAAACAATTAATTTTCCATAGAAAAACTGACTTTCTAGATCGCCTTACCGACTGATTTCAATGCGAAAAATAATGCAAATAAACAAACCTAAATTTTAGGTATAAAGTTTTTTATTAAATAATAAAATTGTATATCTTTTTGCCAGCGTGTACGTACTGATATTGGTTTACATGTTAAGCATCACAACTTATAAATAGTGGGTCATACAACCCAGAGGGCATCCCGAGTTCCCAGAATAGCAGCTACTTTCTCTGTCCTTTTTTCTTTTTCCGCAAATCCACCTTCCAGCACGCTAGTAATAATTTAAAAGATATATTTTATGTTATTTGTGTTTTTAATTAGATATTTTACAAACATACTTACTTTTAAAATATCGGTTTGAAAATTTTCGTTCAAAATTTTTTGTTTGAAATTTTTTATTTTTATTTTTTTGTTTTTACGTGACAGAAAAGCTTCTTTTGTTATTGTTTTTTTATTCGAGAATAGCTCGTAAATCGCAATGTTCGTAAAATGTACGGTACCTTGCTGGCTGGGAAGTTTGTAAAAATACAAAAAACCTTCCTGAAAGCTTCGCATTTTATCGTGCTTTTTTGTGTTTTTTTTACACGTTTTCTGATGCGATTTCTGATTGGAATCATTTTCTGATGTTTTTGGGATCACAATTTTTATCAGTATAGTTTCCGGATCGGACACGAAAAATTGTGAAAAAAACGAACCAACAGTAAATCAGCCGTATAGTTTTCCGGACCGTTTTCGGATTCGAAAAACGTTGGAAAAATACCAAGGTATGAAACTGATTGGCGGCCGCCGTGGTGTAGCGGTTAAGTGCTCGGCCTACTCAGTTCCGTCTTTACCATAAGGGCACACGGGGCCAGTGCCCAGGGCCCCCATCCTCAGGGGGCCCCGAAGGACCGACAATATCCCTCACATTTATTCTCATAAGTAATTCTCCGCAAAAATTGGTTTTCAGTGGAGGCATGACGTACATACCACTGATGGCATTTTCGATACAATCGTACAGAAATAAAATTTGTGAATCATCATAAATAATTTTAAAATCGTTTGGCAACTCTCTGCTTAAGTCAAGTGATGCGACAACATCTTTGACTTGTTATCGATACCATACTCTTGAGACCAAATGCCATCACTGGTACATACATAGCATTCACTTTATTCGTTTGATTCACACGAGTCGACATAGCCGAAGTATGCATTTAACGTTGTTGTTGCTTTTTCTTTTCCCTAGAACTCTTGTTGTAGCAACAGTGCTCGTGTTGGCGACGCCAAAGCAATTCAATTCAAATAATGCCGTTACAATTTTTCGAGTATTTTGGTTAGTTTTGGACTGAGCTTTGTGCGATCAGAAGTGTTACAGTGTTACTAAATCTTTACCAGACGTTGTTTGAATCAAGTGAAATAGTTATATTCGTTTGAACATTATTTAGTTATGTCGAAAAGAACTTATTTAAGTGGTTCACAAAAAAGAAAAAAAGTTGCAGCTCAAAACGAATTAACGGAAAAGATTCCTAAACTTACTTCATTTTTTACGGTTGAAGAAACAAATAAGCTGATGGAGTCTTCTTCGTCAGCAACTCAAGATAAAAATTCTTCTGAATATCACCAGGAAAACGATGTTACGTGTGACGAAAATGACAAACTTACATCGGATGCTTATCCCTCGACTTCAAGCCACTGTGAGTTAATAACTGCAAGTTTAGAAAATGTATCTATTTCTCATGATCCTGGTACTTACTGTGACGAAATTTTAACGGATGAAGTCCGTAATATTTGGATTCGAAAAGGGCCAGAGTTTTTTCAAAATAAAAATTGCGACTTCTCCGAAACTTCCACAAGTTTTCCAGATTCAAGTGGTAAAACAAAAACTAAGTACTTGAGTAAAAATATGTTTAGCCGTAAATTGCTGAATGGTGAGTCTTTGGAAAGAAAATGGCTCCTTTATTCACCAGCGAAGAAATCTGTGTACTGTTATTGCTGCCGTCTATTTAATACCACTATTGGTACTGGACACAATTTAAGTTCTCCAAATGGATATAAAGATTGGAAGCATATAAGTAACTTATTGATGGAGCATGAGAACAGTTTACAACACAGGAAATTTATGATGGATTATGTTGCAAAAACAAAAGCTACTGAACGAATAGATAGTGAGTTATTATACCAATATAATACAGAAATTAACTATTGGAAGAATGTGCTTAGGAGAATTGTTGTGGTAGTGAAGTTTTTAGCCTCAAGAGGTCTTGCTTTTCGTGGTGACAATGAGACATTGGGATCGCAAAATAATGGGAATTATTTGGGATGCTTAGAACTGATTAGTGAATTTGATCCTTTTCTTGCTGATCACATACAAAACTACGGGTCTCGTGGCAAAGGAAATACATCATATTTATCTGCAAATATTTGTAATGAATTTATTGATTTAATGGGACAGAAAATTTTAAAAACAATCGTCATGGAACTGAAATTAGCAAAATACTTCTCTATTAGCGTAGATTCTACGCCAGATCTTTCCCACGTCGACCAGCTCACTTTTATCGTTAGATACGTAAAAGACGGACAACCTATTGAGAGATTTCTGAAATTTTTGCCTATCGATCAACATCATGGGCAATACTTAGCAGATACCATTTTAAATTTTCTTAAAAGCCTTGATATCCCCATAAAAGATTGTCGCGGTCAGAGCTACGACAATGCAGCAAATATGTGTGGAAAGTACTCTGGTGTTCAATCGAGGATAAAAGATGTGTGCGAATATGCAATTTATGTTCCATGTGCGGCTCATTCGCTTAATTTAGTGGGTGTTCAAGCTGTTGAGTGTGTTACTGAAGCATTAGCATTCTTCCAATTTGTGCAAAAATTGTACAATTTTTTCTCAGCTTCTACCAAACGATGGAAAGTTTTGAAGGAACATTTGGGTGTTAATAAAGTCCTGAAGATTCTTTCGGAAACTAGATGGTCTGCACATTTCAATGCTATTAATGCTTTGCAAAATAGTTATTTAAAGATTTCTGAAACATTGTTCTCCATCGCAAGTGACATCAACCAACCAGGCGACATTAGAAATGACGCTCAATGCCTAGGCAAAAAAATGGAAAATCTTGAGACTGCTCTTCTAACGGAAATATGGAATGATATTTTGGGAATTATGAATAAAACAAGTCTAAGTTTACAAAATAGCACTTTGGCTATTGACGTTGTAGCAAAACTTTATGAATCTCTGATAAGTTATGTCAATAGCGCACGTAATAATTTTGATCATTACGAAACGGCTGCTAAAGAAAAAGTCCCAGATGCTGACTATAAAGATAAATTTGAAAGAAAAAGGGTTCGAAGCACCCGCATAACTTTTTTTGAAGGATCATCAGAGACTACACAGTTGAGAGGCAAGGAAAAATTTCGTGTACATACGTTCATTCCCATAATTGACACGTTAAATATACATTTAAAAAAACGTTCGGCAGCATACCAAGAAATTGATAATCGATTTAGTTTTTTTGTCAATTAACAACAATCGAATCTTGCGAATTGGCCAAAAAATGCAAGAAATTTGCAGAATTTTATCATGAAGATATTAATGAATACGAGCTCCAAACAGAATGTTTTCATTTAAGCCAATATTTAAAAAACCATAAAACAAAAGCAACGGGTTTAAATATCTCAGTTTTACATAACTTAATAAAGTCAGATAAATTAGAGGAAACCTTTCCAAATGTTGAGGTTGCTACAAGAATATTCCTTTGCCTAATGGTTACCAATTGTAGTGGAGAGCGCTCATTTTCGCAGCTTAAGAGAATAAAAAATGAATTGCGAACAACAATGTTACAAGAACGACTAAGTAATTTGTCAATTATGTGCATAGAAAGCGATATGCTTAAACAAATTGAGTTTGAGGATATAATAGAAGATTTTTCTCACCAGAAATCCAGAAAGAAACCATTATCGTAATCGTATCGTATGGCAAATAAACATATTTTATTATTTTTTTCGGATAACCCATAATAAAGAAAATCATATTAAAAAAAAAAATGTTGAATTTGCTTTCTTTACATTTAAAGAGGGCCCCGAATTGATATGTGCCCAGGGGCCCCCGCATAGTTGAAGACGGCCCTGGGCCTACTACACCCATTCGTGTCATATCAATGCCCGGAAAACCGAATAAATACCTAATAAAGGATCACTGAAATTTACCAAATACCAAAATAAATATAGGGCAAAACTTATAGTTCATAAATACTAGATAAAAAGTGTGTGTGCTATAGTCTGCTACACCTTCTAGCAATAATAAAATGAAAGTGTAGAATATTTTCTATCGATTTCTGAAAAAATGTTTATCTCCTTGATTTAATGACACGACGTATACGTTTTACGTTACATTTTTTGTTACCGAATATGTAGACATAGATAAACAACTAATTGATGCAATTGGAATGCTAAAGAGGAAACTGGGCAAGCACGAAAAAATGATAAAATTTTCTACCAATACACGGTGAGCTTAAACAATTTATAAAAATTTATAAAAAATCTACACTGAGAGAAATGCTTTGAATGTTGTGACAATATCACTATTGATAGCGACGAGTTTGATGCAATATTCATTCAGAATGAGTGAATTATCGAATATTATTTGCTCCCAATAAAAAGTCAAATGACATGTCAACCATTTCGATATGATGTACTATTTTTTATATTTATGGATAGAATACTAATATATTTGAACGTGATATGAATTTCTATTGTCCATATCCATATTTACTGCATAGTAATAATGATAGAGAGAGCGTATTAATATCTATGAACGAAATGTAATTTTTTCTGGGACGCATAATCATAACAGCTCAACAATTTTTACTATGGATTACCTAACAATATTAAAACTAGGTGGAGCGTTTTTTGGATTCAAAATTTTTTTAATTTCTTCTGATTGAACATTTTTCTAAAAAATTTATAATATAGCGTAGCCGACAGGTAGAACACTGGGCTAACGTGCCGGAAGAGCAGGGTTCGAATCTTACTAAAACCAGATGTCAAATTGTATGAAATTTTGTTTTTTAAACTATTTAGAATTTATCAATAGTTTATATGGATACTACTTCAAAAGTGATTTATCAAAAATGCGTTGATGGAACATTCATATTCGTTGTTGGGAAAGGATTATCAATTTTTATTTAATGTGGTATCAATAATTATGGATGTTCGATCCATAGATTTCCCTCCGTGTAAACAACCAAGATAGTCTATCATGATTGATTCATTCTTGCACATACTAGATTCTAGTAACTAGAAGATATTCTGAGCAAAAAACGGTTATCATCCATCGGGCCCCTTTTGAGATTTGTAGGATTCTTCATTTCGTGGGTACCCCTGTTCCATGTTTAAACGGATCTTTCACATGTGTCGTAGAACACTACCCTTAAGTGGTATCATGCATTTTTAAATTCGCCCCATGACAAAAACTTCAGCCAGGACGCTTAAAAACTGTTTAAGTTGGACAAAGCCTAACTTTCGCCGGTTTTAAATGGCGGATCTTTAAACATGTATCGTAGAATACTCCCACTAAGTAGTATCAGATTTTTTAAGACTGAATCCCATGAAAAAACCTTAGCCAGACACATTAAAGCTCGGTAATTTTCTTTACTCTTACTTCGCTTTCAATTGTATAAGCGAGTAGGTCCAACTACTAATGGCGGCGATATACCAACAGGTTATCATAACCTCTTACGAGATTTTTAGCCGAGCTTCTCTTTCCAACTTGTGGTGTGTTGCTTTTTAGTTTTCCTACAAGTTGGCGGGACCTACAGTTTTTTGCCGACTCCGAGCGGCACTTGCAAAGCAAATTAATTGTTTGCTAAGAAGCTTCTCATGGCAGAAATACACTCGGAGAGTTTGCCAAAATACTGCCGAGGGGCGACCCCGTTTAGAAAAATTGTTTTTCTAAATAATTTTTGATGTTACTTTTGCCGGGCATCGAACCGCCACGACTTGGTGGAACATTTAACCGCAACACCACGGCGGTCGCTACCCTTCAGTAACTTCAGGCATTTTTCGACCTCGTCCCCAAAAATGCAATAAGTAGTTTTCAACTCGTTTTTTTCACTGCAGGACACTAGGAAATTAAATTTTTGTCAATGGTATCTTTTTATACTGGACTATTCCAAAAAACTCTTTATGCCATAACTACAAAAAAAAATTTTAATTGGTATATAATGTTCTGTTTTATCTCAAATTACGTTTCGTTAATTGTCTATCAAGTAGGGAACCCTAAATAACTAACTAATGGCGCGATGTACCTGTACCAACAGGTTATATACCAACAGGTTGTGTTGTTGTTGTTGTTGTTAACAATGCATTGCCCTGTCTAAAGTGTATGGTCATTCCGAAGATCTTCATCAAGCTCTTCTAAGGGGAGTCCAAGGAAACGTGCAGTTTCAACAGGGTTTGTCCAGAGGAACAGAGGGGTTAGAAGAGTAGGTTCAGATGAACAATTGAAGAGATGTAGAGTATCATGGGGGGCCCTAACACATGCAGGGCATGTGTTTGAGAAAGTGTTCAGTGAAAGACTGAATAGAGCCTCTAAGTATTTGTGTCCCTCCTGGCTTAGATGTTTCAGCATCTTCATGGCAATGCCGTCGGGGCCGATGGATTTTGAGGGCTTAGCCTGTCTGATGGCTTCCTTGACCTCTGAGGCAGTGATGACAATGGGCGTGTTTTGGTTTTTGTATTTACGCGCCTGTCGCATGGTTCTACGTTTAGCTCTATCGGGCGGGGAATGTAGTACAAATTGTCTACAAAAGGAGTTCGCACATCCCCTAGGGTCCTTCTTAACCCTGTCGCCGAAAGTAATATCTACTTTATCCTTGTGTTGCGTTGGATTAGATAAAAATTTTACAAAACTTAAGTATGTAGCTGAAAAAGAGGTCTGAATTTTTATAACATTTTTCCAGTATAATAACACTGTACGACAAAATCCACTTTTTTCTCGGTATTGGCCTAAATCAAATTTTTTGAAGAGATTAAGAGATAAGTAAAAAATATGGCGTTCCCCGATTTTCGAAGTAAGCCTCCAAAAATTAGATACTGAGGTCAAAACGTGTCTTTTGTAACGTTGCTCGACAATCTTCCATGAAAGCTTTTAAAGTACCCTTTGGTAAAAGAAAATATGTTCCCACAAAAAGAAAAAAGGCATAAAAAAATTCAAAACCGTTTGGAACCGGTTCCGGCGTTTGAAACGGTTTCGGCTTCGTTCTTTTTCACCGGTTTTGAAAAATGAAACGGCTTTAATCGGTTACGGTTTCGATTTCAATCCTTGGTATGTACCATGCTCAGATGTAATAAAGTCCGTCGGTCGTTCGATGGTAATGACTACTGGGAGATGGTCAGGCGACAACGTGAGTATGGGTCGGCAATAACCAACAGGTTATCATAACCTCTAACGAGATTTTTTCCGAGCTTCTTTCCAACTTGTGGTGTGTTGCTTTTGATTTTTTTCCTACAAGTTGGCCGGATCAACAGTTTTTTGCCGACTTCGAACGGCACTTGCAAAGCAAATGAGTTTTTGCTGAGAAGCTTCTCATGGCCGAAATACACCCGGAGAGTTTGTCTAACTACTGCCGAGGGGCGACCCCGTTTAGAAAAATCTTTTTCTAAATAATTTTTGATGTTACTTTTGCGGGCATTGATATGCCACGACTTGGTGTAGAAGGCCGACCTCTTAACCGCTACACCACGGCGGCCTATCACGCTATAAACTGTAAAGGCTCAAACATGTTTATTTTCCATATCCATCGTTCAATCTTTAGCATTCAGGACAACTACCTTAAGCAGTCTCCAAAACAACAATTGTTCAGAAACCCTCCGGAGGATATCTAGTTATTCCTATTGCCACAACTGCTTACATATTAGTTTAAATAGTACGCTGAGGTGAAAGTGTGACGTGGCAAGGGCCACGGCGACAAAGTAAATATTCATTCTATAAAGTTTATAACGTTGGCCGTACGATATTTTGCTGCTGCATGTGTACTCTGCTTGCAGCAATAATTCACGTGGCAGAAGCGGTAAAATGGAGACGAAACCACAAGTGACATGCGGCACACAGCAGTCGAAGCAAGAAAAACATTAATATTAACCATTCATACTTCTACACACATATCAACATACATACTTATTTGCTATAAGCTGCATAACCCTAAACTAAGTGAGGCAATGTTGCTGACTGTAGCAGCAAAATGCGCCTAATGGAGTTGTGGCTTACTGTGGTTGCGACATTTCATTCGGAATTCCGCAAAATAGACGCTCCGCAGAAGTTTGAATGCACCGACATACTTTAATTACGAGTACTATATTTCTGCAGGTATGTATATCCCTTATAGATTTTTAATTGAAAATAAATACGAATTATATATATACATAACAAAATAAGGAAAATGTAAGAGAAGGAATGAAAAATAATTAAACCAAAACATATTAAAGAAAATAAACGAAACCCGGAAAAAATACGTAATGAAAATTCATGTATACAAATATAGATGGCAACTCTGCCTGAAAAATATTTTCGTTGGTATACGCTCAAAAATACCCTTCATTTGATACCAAAATAGGCATATCTTGCTCAATATAAAAAAAGAGATTTATAGCTGGCAACCCAGTAAACCACCCAAAGTGAAGCGAACTATCTATATACCCATTTTGATTCAAATCGCTTCAGTCTTTCCCGAGTTAGTAGTGGATATGCAAGAGATATATTTCCAAATGGCTGGTGCGTTATCTTCTGGACGCTTCGTTTTAGTCTACATAAAAACATTGCATTGCCACCTAAGGCCCAGTATTTCAGTGAATGTTTAAAAGTTGACTAGAGTTTATCCCTGCCCCTTTGTATGGGATAAACTCTAGTCAACTTTGTCTGTGGTTTAGACTTGCACTGAAAAACCGGACCTAAGTAGTTAACCTAAAAAATAAGGCGAAATAATGCCAGACAACAACTACTCTGGACTGAGCAGGCAACTAATATAGCCAAATTCAAACAAAATTTCGGATTAATTGGTGTTAACTTTCGGGTTTGAAATTACTTTAAGTTCCCTGTCGTTTCTTTTGGTAGACTTCTCATGCTTGTTGATATCTGCATTACAAAGTATTGTCTTAATATATGGCAAGGCAATTTGAGATTAATATGATTTGATTGCTTTTTGATTTGGCTACAGCTTACATAAAGAAGGCTCGAGTTATCTAATTAAATATCGTCCCACTCATAAACATAAAGGACCGTAAAATTAGAATAACTAAGAGCAACGCATGCGGTTTGATATCGCAGCCAAAAAATTAAGGTGCTGAAGTGCTATCTCATACATTGTTCTTTAACGAGGCGTGGAATTGGCCAAGTTAACTGCATTAACATTAGTCAGTATTTTTTTTATTTAAACTTTAAACAGCGATATGAAAATACAAAACGAGTCACAAAATAAATTACCTACTACTTTGTATAATAACTGTGGATAATAATGCTTTGGTTGTTAGGCCAGCACTATCGAGCTATACTAACATTTGGAAAATGCTAAAATTTTAAGAGCTGCTGGGAGTAAAGTCAATAAAGTGATAAGTTGGCAAGGAGTTAAAGCCTTTTGGGGCATTGGAAAGGAAAACACCTTCAACTGAAAATGGGCCAGTTTTACAATAGCTGAAACTGCAATACATATATGTGTATGAAAAGTGCATGCCTGCATACGGCTTATTGCCAAAAAAAATTTGTCCTTTTGGGTAAATTGCGCCTATATGTAATATGTACAAAAAGACTCTTTGTTTTACCGCTCTCTGTTTGGTGCACCACATTTTGAGTTATGAGTTCAACTGGCAGTACCAAAGTCTCATAAAAGTTGTGTTAGGGTTGGGTGCGGTAAAGAGTCCCAAATGATTCAAATTGGCGCTAAGCGCCTTTTTGATAGCACATCTCACGAAGTAACAAACTAAAACGATAAAATAAATCTGAAAAGATGTCAAGGGGCACGGTGGGACTCTCATCCTACTATATATGTACATCCATGCCCGTGAGCTCAAACATTTTAGAAGATACCCGGATCATAACATTAGTAAGCTCGGCTCGGCTCAGAAGAGGCAGAAATTTCAGGTTGCACGAGGTATTGTGTTCGAGACCCATTCGTGCCGCGTGTGTCCAAACTGTCCAATTTCCAGTCAGCACCGCAAATAATATAAAAAGGTTCCGTCTATTCACCGTCAGAAGAGTCAAAGTTCATGCTAAGGCAGTGCTTAAAGATCAGATGGTATTGAAAGAACTCTCTTTTTTAGGAGCAAAACTCGGTTAGAACAAAGTCTGCCGGGCCAGATAGTTGAGTTATGAAATCCAGATGGACCTGATATTCGACATCCACGTCGAATGAACCACGTTTAAGACTGTTAATCGCCCTAAGTTCTCGGAGTGACATTTTTTAACAACTAAACCCTCGACGCCAATGCAACTTTTTCCCAACAACCGCCACTAGGAGTAGATTACCTTATTTTTTCTGAACGCCGTTACACATGTGATTCAAAAAATGACCAAATTTCCGCTTTCAAAGTTTTCAGCAACTGAAAAAATAGAACTGTGACAGAGTCAATTAGCCAAAATTTAAAGTTTTTAAGTGACGTCACTAAAATAAAATAGCTACCGGTAGCTAGATGAAGCTGAAAGCCGTTTTGATGCTAGACGGATGAATTCTCAGCACCTGTTAGACAATCAACAATTGGGTATCTTCTTTTTTAACGTAGCTGAACAGGGCAGTCTTTGACCACATTTTAGTTCTTCGAAAACGTTCTTTTAAAAGAGTCCTAGAGGAAGATTTTTTTCAGGCACTCTTCTTCGTCTGATACTTTTGGTTTGACGCCTTCCTAATAACAGAGAACATTGTGAGCACCTCTGGCTGTAACCCTGATTAGTTTATTTTGTCCCATTCCGAAACTATCATCCTACCCCTGGCAGCAGGGCTGCAAGATATTCTATTGTTACGGGCCGGCGGTGAGCCGAACCCCGGACCAAAAGAATGGATATGCAGTGTCTGCTGCAAAAAGATATACATTAAACGGTCGCATTCTTTGCAATGCTTGTCGTGTAAGAGATGGCTCCATAAATCCGAATGTTCAGGGCTTAAGCCTGACATTCATGGACCCCGTACTTTCTTTAGTACTTTCGTGGCCCCTTGCAAACAGGATCCTTTGGAGGGATGCGTTCATCGCACCATGCTGTAACACGCCTCAACCTACGACGCCAGCCAACCCGGTCACACGAGGTCCACAGTACACTAGGCTAAGACGCAGCATTGGTCTTAGCCTACCAACACCTGGGCGAACACATCCGTCTCTCAAGCCTACAGTGAACTCGACATCGACACCACCGGCGCACTCCCAAATCTTACATCACAACTGTAACGGATTAACTGGAAAGATCGCGGGGATAACTAATCTGATGACGCAATATGGCATAAAACTTGCCGCAGTTCAAGAAACCAAGCTCAGTCTTAGGTCGGACCTCATTTCCTAATCTAATCTTGGCTTGCGTCATGTATTGACGCTTAACCGCCTAGGCGATTTTGGAAACCCCACTTGCTGTTTCCATCTCAGTCGAGGTCTCCCCCTTCCCCTGCTGCCAAATTTGGGATTCGATAGGAAAACCTTCTGTGCTGGAGCTTCTTTGTCCATTCGCATATCATGACCCAGCCAGCCTTTGGGCTTTAATTTGCTGAACTGTGATCAGATCTGCGCAAAGATCGTACAGGTCATCGTTAAATTTCCTTTGATACTCGCCGTTGACATCACGGGAAGGACAATAAATCTTCCGGAGAACTTTTCTCTAAAATATTCCAAGGGCCATCTTATCTTCTCTTGACTGTCCATGACTCCGAGCCGTACATCAGGACTGGTATGATGAGAGACTTATAGAGCGTGATCTTCGTTTGTCGAGAGACGACTTTACTTCTCAATTGACTACTTAGCCCAAAGTAACACTTGTTGGCAAGAGTGATTCTCCATTGGATTTCTAGACTGATATTATTTTCGGTGTTAATGCTGGTTCCTAAATAGACGAAGTCCCTCACCGTTTCAAATTTGTAGCTATCAACGGTGGTTTGCTGCCAAGGCGCAGGTGCGCCGATTCTTTCTTTGATGACAGCAAATACTTCGTCTTGTCCTCGTTCACGGCAAGACCCACTTTTTTCGCTTCCTTATCCAGTCCAGAGAAGGCAGCGCTTACGGCGCGGTTGTTAAGGCCAATGATATCAATATCATCGGCATACGCCAGCAATTGCACGCTCTTGTAAAAGATTGTACCATTGCGGTTTAGCTCTGCTACTCGAATTATCTTCTCCAGCATCAGATTGAAGAAATCGCGCGAAAGGCAATCGCCCTGTCTGAAGCCTAGTTTGGTTTCAAATGGCTCAGATAGGTCCTTCCTGATTCTGACTGAGCTGTTGGTATTGCTCAAGGTCATTTGGCAAAGCCGTATAAGCTTTGCAGGGAAGTAAAATTCAGTTGCCCCACCGGTTATCACCCCGACATTAGCCTGATACTACTAGGAGATAATCGCATGATCCTTGGCGACTTCAATGCGCGCCACGACATGTGTTATTCAAACCTGCCAGCAGACAATAGAGGGTATATACTTGAGGGGCAGATAGATACTGCTTTTTGTACACTGAACGGAAACGCACCAACTAGAGTATCGGGTAATTGCTATAGTTCGCCGGATATTTCTATCGTTAGCGCGGGACTACTGAACAACACAAATTAGCTACCCATCCTCACGTTGGCGTCAGACCATCTCCCAATAGTTATTACCGTCGAACGACCGACGGACTTTATTACACATGAGCACGGTGCAGTGCAATATAGTGCGGATATAGCGCCCGCGGGCGTTATTTCGAAAAAGAAATAACGTCCGCCCAAAAAAGGCAATAGCGCCCGCGGGCGCTATTTCTTTTTCAATAAGGAAATAAAGCCCACGGGCGTTTCTTCAATTTAAAAGGAAGTAACGCCCATTTTTAGGGGCTTTTAGTTTTGAGTGGATTATACGATTTATCTAACAAGGAGTTATAGTTTAAATTGCATTTAAAATTTCTTCAAAAAAGCGCCGCAGGCGAAAATATGGAATAAAAAATTGCGGGATTTTTTATTCCAAATTTTCTATTAATGTTATAAAATGAATTATATTATATGCATTAAAAATTTCTTTAAAAAAGCGCCGCATATAATATATCCGAAGCTCATTATTGTTGCCAACTTAGTACTGAATACGAAATAAAAGAATACATTTTTATTATTATTGTTATGAGGTTAAATAAAGGAAAAGCCATAGAAACATAAACAAATTTTAAAATAATATGATATAAATTATTTCATAGCATAAATTGAAAATTTGGAATTAAAAATCGCGCGATTGTTTATTCCAAATTTTCGCCAGCGGCTCTTTTTTAACGAAATTTTAAATGCATATGTCATAATTAACTAAGATTATAGTCAAACTATAAAAAAATGCTAAATGCTAAGGAAAGAAAAACGACACTCGTGGGCTTTATTTCCTTTTGTATAGAGAAAAACGCCCGCGGGCGCTATTTCCACGGCCTTAAGGGTCAGTTACATAAAGCTTTATTTTGACCATTGTGTATAACATAAAGTGTGAAATGTAGCTTTGACAGAAATGTCAAAACACACTTCAACGTCAATCAAAACACACATCCATGTCAAAAATCTGCGTTGCTATTGTGGTTTCTGCAAACCAGGGTTTTGTGCAGGACCGTAAAACAATGAGACAGGGTTCTTGTTTGCAAAAAAGTGTTGCTGTGTTGCACAACTTTTTCATTCCAATTTGTAAGGAAATTTTTAAGCGAATCTTTTATTATATTTTGCAAAAAAAATTTTAATGTTCGAACTTCGAAAATGAGAACACAATTTTTTTAGATAGATTGTTTTTAATTTATTAAGCCAGGTCCCAACATCAAATTTCGCCAGCATAATGCAATTGGCCTGTCGTGAAATGTTAGCAGTTTTCATTTTTTTTCTTGCCTTTTTCAGTACGTTTTTAAATCTTTACAGATTCTAAGAAGTAGCAAACAAATTCTGAAAAGAGTGCTACAAGTTCAAAATGTAAAATAAACTTTATAAATTACAACTCTAAAGGCTGGCTTTCATTAGGTCAAAAGGTCATCGACTTTATCGAGATTCGGTTGCTTATTTGGTAATTGTCTACTTTAGCTGTCAACAGCTAATAAATTAGCTAAAATTATGGGAAGGGGGCTCAAAAGGCGGAGTTCGGACTCAGGATCACGAATCCGGAAGCGCTTTTTTAATATTTTGCTTCTCTGAGGAGATATAATCCAAGTTTCAAGATTTCATCTGGTTTTTGAATTTACATTAGACTGCGCCTAAAAACGTTCAAAAAAGTGCGTACCGTGGCACGGTTCAGGCAACACCCCGGACTTGGGATGGTGTAGCCCAGGTTATTTTTTTATAAGCGCGGCCGAAGGCTGCCAGCTCATTATGTTCTGCACATATGTAAATACCATGGATTCCGCCCCAATTTTGGTATCGAACCCGGGTCAATTTTCGGTTTTTCGACCATAACTTTTCACTGCTCACTACCGGATTCGTGATCCTGAGGCCAAACCCCGTCTTTCGAGTCCCCCTTTATTTACTACTAATTTTTTTACGCAATCGAATGCAACTCGGCGCTAAATGATACTATTTTCCAAAAAAGCAACTCTGATCATCAGGTGTTAAACTCACTTTGAAAATTTGACGTCTATGCAGAAGATTCCACACTTGTACTGATACACAATGATTTTGACTTTACCTAAAACTTTGACTTTGACAGAAAAGTTCAGTGTACGTATTTAAAAGAATCATGGCAAATTGGAGAGCTCAAAGTTGAAGCAAGCTTAAAATTTGGCAAACTCTCAAATTTTGCCTGCTTTGCTTTAATTAAAGAATAAAAAGTTGGAGGAAATAATAATTAATAAGCGTCAAGGCGTTCATTGTAGCATACCTCTGAAGTTGGACGCAAAGTTTTGAGGTAGCAAATGTCAGGCGAGGTTAACAAAGCTTTATGTATTTGACCCTTATGTATTTGCACTGCACCCAATAACTTTACCAAGGCAAATTGGGACTGTTTTGAGACCCACTCCAACGGACGAACGCAAAGGCGAACGAGAATTCCGCAAAGTCATTGACTTGGCCTCTAAACGCTTCATTCCTGCGGGTCGAATATCTCAAATAAGACCAAATAAATAAATAAATAAATTTCCCCGCGGAGGCAGCGGCCATGGCTAGAGGAAGAGATGAAGTGCAAGGTCTCAATCCCGCAGACCCCCGCATAAAAGATCTCAACGCGGAAATTCGTAGGTTGGTCGACAAACACAAACTGGCCAAATGGAAACAACACCTAGAGCAATGCAACCCCTCCGATGGTGTTGGCAAACTATAGACTACGGTCAAAGCTCTATCCAAACCAACGAAGCATAAGTATAAAGTGGACATCACTTTCGGTGACAGGGTGAAGAAGGACCCTAGGGGATGTGCGAACTCCTTTTGTCGACAATTCATACTGCATTTCCCGCCCGATAGAGCTAAACGTAGGACCAAGCGACAGGCGCATAAATACAAAAACCAAAACACGCCCATTGTCATCACTGCTCGGAGGTCAAGGAAGCCATCAGACAGGCTAAGTCCTCAAAATCCATCGAATGTTGAAACATCTAGGTCAGGAGGGACACAAATACCTAGGGAAAGACTGAACTTTCACTGAACACTTTCGTCATTCCTGAAATATGGAAAAAGGCGAGAGTGGTTCCACTATTAAAATCTAGAAAACCGGCAAACATAGGCGATTCATATCGCCTTGTATCACTTTTGACGGCGGTAGTGAATACGTTAGAGTCCATCTTGCTCCCGCATTATACAGCAAATTTGCACCTGGCTGGTCATAAACATGGCTTCCGCACCGAAAGAAAAAAATATCAAAAACCGCCGTAAAACTAACATTTTTTGTTTACCAAATGCAACTGAAAAGAAAAAAGGTCAATTTTACGATTTCGAAAATATCATTTCTACATGAAATGGATATGCACAAAAAAAAACGTAAAAACGTACGGGAAAAACATCAAATAAACATGACCATCATGTATTATTGAAGGCATCCTCATGTATAATTGACATGAAACGTAAAATGAACATGACCATCATGTATTAATGACGGCATTCTCATGTACAATTGACATAAAACGTAAAAACGTACAGGAAAAACGTAAAGTTGACATGACCATTATGTATTATTGAAGGGATACTCATGTATAATTGACATGAAATGTATGTACCTACAGGAAAAACGTAAAATAAACATGACCATGATATATATTTACGTGAGAGTATGTAATACTGATACTTACGTGAGAATAACGTTGAAGCTACAAATAAAATTAATGATAAGCACATCGAAATGATATTATTTTTGGTCAATTTATTAACTTTTTTTTAAATACATAGGTACATATTTAATGTAATAAACGTAATACATTTGATAAGGTGACAAACTTAACATTTTTAGAAGCACATAAAACAAGTTTCTCGGCAAACTGTATTTTTATTTTACGCAGGAACTAAAAGTTCTTATTTATTACAGTTGCTCCTTCGTAAATGTAGCACATATGAATTTTCTCCATTAGCACCAATTCCTACAGGCTTCATAAACTATATGCTAGCCGGCGGCCTTCATTTTCGGTGAAATGCTTTCCACAAATAAACAACATTCATCACCCATTCGTTGCTTTCATAACGAGTGGTGGCTCTTGTTGATATATTCTCTTTGTTTACGTTTAATTCTTACAGTTGGTTTTCTGCTAACTATTTTTGTTAATAAATTATTTTACAACGACCGAACTTGATTGTCATCTGCAGCGCGATTTATTTCATTTTAGAATGAAACAGCTACACAAATGCTAACGTGCTACTTGAAACATGTTGTCAAAATTTGTTATAAACATGAAACATGTCAATTTACGTAATTTTAACATGAGATAGTTTTACAAATGTTAGTATTACAATTTTCATAGGATTTTTACGTGAAGCAGGTTTTCGAAATGTGTTATGAATGTGATAAATGTCAACTGCAGCGTGGTTTATGCCGTTTTAACATGAGAATGTTATACAAATGTGAGATTGGCAGTTTTTATATCAATATGTTGTCGAAATGTATATTAACATGAGAAATTGATATGAAAGTGATATGGCGTACTACGTTGGCTCAACAAGTTTTTTTATCAATTTGACGTGAAACCGGTCGTTTACATAATTTTTAATGTTAAATAAAACTTTTCGAAGTACTGTATTATTAACATGAGAAATTGATATGACAATGTCATACATGCAAATGTTGATTCAGCAACTTTACTATCAATTTAACGTGAACCCTGTTTATTTGATAATTTTCAATATTAATACGACATTTTTTGCTGAAATGTAACATTGATAAAGCAGAAAGGTTAGTTTTACAAGCGACTTTTCTTTCGGTGCGTAAGCTACATAGCACCACCACCGCACTCAATGCCATTACAACGCAGATAAATAGCGGCCTAAATCAACCCCAACCAAATCATAGGACTGTGTTACCGGCACTAGATTTGTCAAAAGCCTTTGATACAGTCAATCACGCCACGCTCAAACAAGATCTTCTTGAGACACAACTCCCTGATGGGCTAAAGAGGTGGACCGCTTATTATCTGAACGGACGGCAGGTGTCGGTAAACTTTAGAAACGCTACATCCAAACCCAGACGTATTAGACAGGGGGTGTCACAGGGTGGTGTCCTATCCCCGACACTGTTTAACTTCTATCTATCGTAGATGCCCCCACAACCAGAGGGCGTCACCATCGTTTCATATGCCGACAACTGTACAATAATGGCGACGGGGAAGAGCCCCTATACTCTTCTATTGCCGGTTCTACGAGAACGGTACCAGTACTTGTGCTGTACCCATCGTGCCGAAACGACCCGGCCGTTTTCTTATATCGACCCGACCAAGAGCAATACACTCGGGGTGACCCTGTCTGACATTTAGGCTGGGCTACACCTCGCTACAACAACAACAGCCCCTATACTGATGAACTCTGTGCGAAAATCAACTGTTACCTCTGCGACCTTTCCAGGTTTCTCACCGAGCGAGATTTGACAATATCACCGACTAAATCTACGGCGACACTCTTTACGACATGGACGCACCAAGTGAGAAACCAATTCGACATTTTCATTGATGGCACTAAGCTACCAACTGTCGGCCACCCAAAGTTATTGGTTGACATTGGATAATACTTTCTCATTTGCTGGCCATGTGTCTGCAATGGTCTCAAAAGTACGAGGTCGCAACAAGATCCTCAAGTCTTTGAAAATTTGGAGGACTTTTGACCGTTTGTGAATAGTTTTTCTTAAATTATTCTGTGTTTCATTATTAGTGAACAAGATGGAAAAGCAACAACAATTACAAGCTACCATGATTACGTAATTTCCGCCTTGCTCAGAGGCGCTTATCAAATGGCTTTGTGTTTAGAAATTTTTCATCACCTATTGTTGATCATCGAACCAAGAACCAAGGGGATTAGGAATTTCTAAGCCCGCAGTGTGTTCCTCTTACACCAACCTGCGCTGAAATTGTTGCCATCTTATATCCATTATGTTCACTTTGTATGTATTCATTTTATTGGTTTCTGTTATTCTTACCGTATCGACAACTAGAGCGACATCTATCTTTGACTATGCACAGAGCCAAAAATGCCTAATAAAATTAATAAGATTGTCTTTATGAACGGTTTTCAGGCTCAGGGGTAGTCAAGACGGCGGAAACGAAAAAAAAACCATACGCAAATCTATTTGGTTTAATGAGGAAATTCTTATTGATATTATCAAGTGCAATTTCTTCTTTTTTCTTTGCGATTTCTTTTTATATGTGTTATTAATAAGAAAATCTTCTCGAAATTTCTGTCAAAATATTGAAAAAAAGCTGAAAGAGAAAAACTTCTTATTTTAATAAGATGATCTTAGGGTTCCTAACAATAAGATTTGACTTATTAATGTTTTCAAAGGAAAATCTTGCAGAAAACGGACTGATTTCTTAGGGTTCTTTTTAATAAGATGATCTTAGGGTTCCTAACAAGAAGATTTGACTTATTAACTGATTTCTGTATAATTGTAGGTATTAATAAGATGATCTTAGGGTTCCTAACAAGAAGATCTGACTTATTAACTGATTTCCGCATAATTGTATGTGTTAATAAGACGATCTTAGGGTTCCTAACAAGAAGATTTGACTTATTAACTGATTTCCGCATAATTGTATGTGTTAATAAGACGATCTTAGGGTTCCTAACAAGAAGATTTGACTTATTAACTGATTTCTGTATAATTGTAGGTATTAATAAGATGATCTTAGGGTTCTTAACAAGAAGATCTGACTTATTAACTGATTTCCGCATAAATGTATGTGTTAATAAGACGATCTTAGGGTTCTTAACAAGAAGATCTGACTTATTAACTGATTTCCGCATAATTGTATGTGTTAATAAGACGATCTTAGGGTTCCTAACAAGAAGATTTGACTTATTAACTGATTTCTGTATAATTGTAGGTATTAATAAGATGATCTTAGGGTTCCTAACAAGAAGATCTGACTTATTAACTGATTTCCGCATAATTGTATGTGTTAATAAGACGATCTTAGGGTTCCTAACAAGAAGATCTGACTTATTAACTGATTTCCGCATAATTGTATGTGTTAATAAGACGATCTTAGGGTTCCTAACAAGAAGATTTGACTTATTAATGTTTTCAAAGGGAAAACATATTTCCGCATAATTGTATGTGTTAATAAGACGATCTTAGGGTTCCTAACAAGAAGATTTGACTTATTAATATTTTCAAAGGGAAATCTTGCATCATCATCAGCAGACATCATGTAGAACAATTATACGCTGAGAAGCAGAAGTACCAGATGGCTCGATGGTAAGCACCTGTGTTCAGCATTCAATATGTGGTTAGTTCGATTCGCGGTGGAGGCAATATGGCAAGTGTGGAAGGCAATGTAAGGAAGAGTGCGGTGAGATGGCTTGATGGAAATATAAAAAGGCAACATAAGAAGGTAAAGGTAAAACTGAATCGTAACTGATAATCTGAAGTTCTCGAAGACAATATAAGACTCTGAAATATAATTTTTATTTTCTTCTCAATAATATGTGATTTCATTTTGAAAACATTAATAAGTCGAATCTTCTTGTTAGGAACCCTAAGAAATCAGTTCGTTTTCTGAAAGATTTCCCTTTGAAAACATTAATAAGTCAAATCTTATTAACACATACAATTATGCGGAAATCTGTTAATAAGTCAAATCTTCTTGTTAGGAACCCTAAGATCGTCTTATTAACACATACAATTACGCGGAAATATGTTTTCCCTTTGAAAACATTAATAAGTCAAATCTTCTTGTTAGGAACCCTAAGATCGTCTTATTAACACATACAATTATGCGGAAATCTGTTAATAAGTCAAATCTTCTTGTTAGGAACCCTAAGATCGTCTTATTAACACATACAATTACGCGGAAATATGTTTTCCCTTTGAAAACATTAATAAGTCGAATCTTCTTGTTAGGAACCCTAAGAAATCAGTACGTTTTTTGCAAGATTTCTCTTTGTAAAGATTAATAAGATTTTCTCTTCAAAAATAAAAAGAACTTCTTCTTGAAGAAAATCTATAGAGATATCATATGACTTTTGTTCTATTTTATTAGGCAGTGTTGGCTCTGTGTGCTACAGTGTAGCATTGCTACACCCATATGGTCGCCTAACGTGCATAACACCAACTGGACGAAGTTACAAGTCTGCCAAAATACTGCTATTAGAACTGCTACGGGATGTCTCCTCATGTCTTCTGAGTCTCACATCCATTAAGACACAGATCGGCCGCCCCAAGAGACATAAGGAGACATCTCCGTAAGCATTATGACGAGATCCGGCATCATATTACCTTGCCGTTTGATCTGCGGAATCATAAGCGGGCTCTAACTGACATCCACACTGAGTCGGTTGATACCTTTGTCGGATCTCGACCTGCGAACCTTCGGTCTGGATACAGTGTGAGGTTAAACTCTTATTTATCCAGACTGAATGATACCATTTCAGACACATGCCCTGCATGTGGTAGGATCCCCATTATACCCTACATCTCTTCAACTGTCCAATTGAACCTAATCTTCTAACCCCTCTGTCCCTCTGGTCCAACCCTGTTGAAACTGCGCGTTTCCTTGGACTCCCGTTAGAAGAGCTTGATGAAGATCTACGGAATGATCATACACTCTAGGCAGGTCAATGCATTGTTAACAACAACAACAACCTCTGGCTGGTTGGAAACATCTACTTGCCTTCTTGATAACTTGTTTCAAAGGACATGTTGCTTGCATATATTAAATACTCAACAAGAATCTGCCGCAGAATGAGCAACAACATCTACATATGTAATGGACGTAGCTACAGCATAACCGCCACCCTTTTTCTTACATATGGACTGAGAATGTTGAGCTGTTCATTTCAGTTTTAACTAATAGACAGTTTTTTGGCAGCACAACATGTTCGGCTTCTAACTATTCAGTGCACCATAATTGACGTTTACCTTGTGACTAAAAAGTCTGGAGGGCAGGCCTATCAATTTGGCGGATGTGCAAAAAACGCCCGTCCGGAAACATCTAAATTAAAGCAGACACATTAAAATTATGTAATATCCTGTTATTACGACAGCGAATAACATCGAATAAGAACAAGTCTATAAAATGACTAAAACGGCAGCAGATGCACGTGTGTGTACGAAGTAGTTTAAGTGAAATTGAAATTATGCAATGAGGGATTTATTATGCAAGAAAATGAATATAAATGCAGTCAACTTAACTAGTTTAATACTAATCAAATACCAGTCAGCCAGGCTGCCTCAACTAGTTCGAGTTCTGTAATTTTTCCATATTAGCAACTGGTATTTTTAACACGGCGATGTCCTACGAGATGGCAATTGTCCTTCTCTACATCAGCACCATACCAATTGGCTGACTAGTCAGCCTCTGCATCAGGAATATACCAGTTGATATACTTGTTATTATACACATCAGTATCATACCATTTAAGATACTAGTTCGTATATACGTCAGGATCGTACCAGTTGAAAGAATAGTTCATATATACATCAGAATCATACCAGTTGGCAGACTAGTTCATATATACATCAGAATCATACCAGTTGGCAGACTAGTTCATATATGCATCAGAATCATACCAATTGACAGACTAGTTAAAAAAAGCATCGGAATCATACCAGCTGTCATACTAGTTCATATATGCGTCAGAATCATACCAGTTGATATAGTAGTTCATTCATGCATCAGTATCATACCAGTTGACATACTGCTCAGTCTATGCGCCAGGACATACTAATCATTATGCCCATTCAGATCGTACCACTTGTCATACTAGTCCACGAATTTGACATTAATTCCAGTTGGTATACTAGTCGGTCTATGCACCAGTATCATAGTCAGCCTCTACATCAGCAATATATCAGTTTATTCTTTAGAAAGCAGCGACTATTTGTATTTACCCAAACACGAAAAAGCATCTGTGAATTACAAGGTAAAAAGAAGCAGTTACAAGAGAAAAATAAAAGAAATTGTCCTCTTCTGCATCAGCACCCTACCAATTGGTACACTAGTCAGCCTCTGCATCAGCATTATACCAGTTGATATACTAGTTCATATACAGCCAAAAATGAGCTAAAGGCTCTGAGTTTGATTCTCGGTAATGTTAACACAAGTTTTTTTGTTTCTATATTTTTTATTGAATTCAACTTGCAATGGCTCCTTTCAAATTCCGCGTTCGTCAAGTTTGATTATATAGGTGAAGGCCCAATTGCATTCAACTTTGTAGGATCCACTTAAATACAAAGTTTTTTAAACGTAAAGCGAAGCGAAATTTTTGCAAATGCTCAAAAACGAGGCGCACATTTGTCAAAGTTTTATGTAATTGGGGCTTTGGAGTTGTATTTTTAGGTAAGGTAAATTAAGGTTACTTAAGGTTAAGTTAGTCGTCCACTGCGGAGTTCCGGACCCACATATGTATATATAGATAACAGTAAGTCTTATTTTTACATCAAAAATAGTCAAAGTAAGACTGCTTTCATGCTGGGCCATACACTCGAGTTAAAGGAGCATTGTTAGAGTTAATTTATATTGTTGTTGTCAATATACTCAAGTTTATTCCGCAACGTAAAAAAATGGCGGTTTTATACCAACAGGTTGTCATAACCTCTAACGAGACTTTTTCCGAACTTCTCTTTCAACTTATAGTGTGCTGCTTTGATTTTTTTCCTACAAGTTGGCGGGACCTAGTTTTTTTTTTTAATTTACAAATCTGTGACTGTTCAAACAGTTGAATGCAGTTAGGTTAGGTTAGGCTGAAGTGGCTGCCGCAGAGGCACACTTAGGCCAGTTTTGAAAGGCCCGTTGTGATACCACCAACACTAGGAAAGTCAGTCCCGGGACCCGGCCATATGGAAAATCCCTGAGTTGTTTCCTCTTCCTCATCATCTTTGCAGTCCTACAGCATCGTCGATAGGGCACACCTAGCCTTTCTGCGTGCCTTCCTATAAGGCAGTGTCCAGTTAGAACACCTATTAATATGGAGATTTCTCTCCTTCTTAGGGCGTGAATGCCTCTAGATCTGTTATGATCCCATTTCAGCCAGGTTTGTTTGGATGTGCCGGACAGTGTGTACTCCTTCAGCATTAGCTTGCATATACCGTTTGCCAAAGGAGTTTCTGAAGGAGTACACACTCCGTCAAGCCAACGAAAGGTGTCAACAATCCCCAGGGCGCCGGAAATCCAAACAAACCTGGCCAAAATGGGATCATAAAAGATCTAGAGGGATCATAAAAGATCTGAATGCAGTTACTTCAACAAAAATTACCGTTCAAACAACCAAAACTTGGTCAACTTCAGGATAACAGAACGAGATTGTTGATTTTACCAGTACCTTTTTACCAGTGCCTTTTTTCTCTGTATATACACAAGAAATATAGCAGTTGACATACTAGATCATATATACATCAGCATCATATTTGCATTTACCCAAACACGAAAAAGCATCTGTGAATTACAAGAGCAAAAAAGAAGCAACCAAAAATTTCAAATAATGTTTGCATAGTACCACGTAGTACAATAGATCGTACTAAAGGTCGCAGTGTAATAAATGCCTTATAATAATAATGTAGTATGAAATGGAATTTTTGTAATTAGTATTTTTCTAAAATAGATTAGACTTTTTCAGAAAGTAACAATTTATATTCAGAAAATTACAATTCATATTCAGAATTTCCATTTGATATTCAGAAAAATACAATTGACATTCAGAAAATTACAATTGATATTCAGAAAACTTTCTGAATATAAACTAAGCAAGTAAGGAAGTCTAAGTTCGGGTGAACCGAACATTTAATACCCAGCGTGAGTTTTTAGAACGGGATAACAATCATTAGGCCCTAGGAGGTTTTACTTAATTTCCGTTACCGAATTATTTCAATTTATGTGATTTTCGATATCGCAAGTTGGCGTGGTTGGAGAGCGATTTTACCCAGTTTCATCAGGTATACTCCCAACAATACTACACCTTTACCAACTGTATTTGAGAAAAGGTCAAATGTATTCGAGAAACGGGCCAATCTGTTTGAGAAATGGGTAAATGTATTTGAGAAAAGGAAAATGTAATTTAGAAAGTGGAAAATGTATTTTAGAAAGTGTAAAATGTGTTTGAGAAACGGTTAAATGTATATGAGGAAAGGAAAATGTATTTGTGAAAAGGGAAATGTATTTGATAAATGGGCAATTGTATTTCAGAAAAGCTTGGAAATACGCTAAAAAACCTGTGTACTTCAATACATCAAAATTATATGTATATTGAATTACACCGTTTTTAGAATATTTCTTAGCTTTTCTTAAATATATTTGCCCATTTCTCAAATACATTTTCCCTTTTCTCAAATACATTTTCCCTTTCTCAAATACATTTACCCATTTCTCATATAGATTTGCCCGTTTCTCAAATACATTTTCATTTTTCTCAAATACATTTTCCATTTCTCAAATAGATTTGCGCGTTTCTCAAATACATCTGACCTTTTCTCAAATACAGCTGGAAAAGGTGTAGTATGATTTGTGCCAAATTCCATCGTTCTATCCTAATCAGTTTAAAAGTTACGACCATTCAAATTTTCAAAAATGTCTCCCTTAAAATTGGGCGGTGCCACGCCCATTATACAAAATTTATGAAAAAATCTTAAGAGAATCACCAGGGGGATTCACCTATAAAATTATATCATTTTAGCCATTTCAGCTGCCGAGATATGTCAATTTGTGTGATTTTCGAAATTTTCGATATCGAAAGTGGGCGTGGTTGAAGGGCGATTTTATCCAGTTTCATCAGGTATACTCTCAATGATACTAGTATGCTTTCTGCCGAATTCCATCATTCTATCGTAATCAGTTTAAGAGTTACGACCAGTCAAATTTCAAAAATGCCTCCCTTAAAAGTGGGCGGTGCCACGCCCACTATAAAAAATTTATGGAAAAATCATAAGAGAATGACCAGGGAATTCACCTATAAAATTATATCATTTTAGCCATTTCAGCTGCCGAGATAAGTCAATTTGTGTGATTTTCGAAATTTTCGATATCGAAAAAGGGGGCGTGGTTATCATCCGATTTCGCCCATTTTCAATAGCAACCTACCTTGGCCAGAAAGTAACCTGTGTACAAAATTTCATGCAAATATCTCAATTTTTACTCAAGTTATCGTGTACACGGACAGACAGACGGACGGACATGCCTTAATCCACTCCTCTTTTAATCCTAAGAACTTTCATATATGGAACTCTATATCTATCTCGATTATTTTGTGCCGTTACATACAACCGTTATGTCAACAAAATTAATATACCCTTACCCTACGGTATAAAAAGGTGTAGTATGATTTCAACCCGAGATTCATACATACTTGCATATTAGTACGAGCCAGGATTTTTCTGACTAGTATGATTTCGCCCAGCAAATTATAGTTGTATACTAGTATGTTTTCTGATTAGATTGGAATTGATTGGTTTAAGGGTAATCAGCAAAGAACTAGTATAAAAACATCCATAAAATGTATAGAAAACGAGCTAGGTGTCTGCTGAGTAGTTTCGAATTGATTAGTTTGAAGGTAGTCAGAAATTAACTAGTATGAATACACCACAAAATGTTTATTCGAAGAACCATAATGTTGCTGAGTAGTTTGGCATTGACTGGTTTAAAGCTAATCAGAAATGAACTAGTATGAATACACCACGAAATGTACAGTCAATGAACTATATTGTTTGCGGAGAAGTTTGGCATTGACTGGCTTAAAGCTAATCAGAAATGAACTAGTATGAATACACCACAAAATGTATAGTCAATGAACAAGAATTTTCGCTGAGTAGTTTGGCACTGAAACTAATCAACAGTGAACTGGTATGCATATGCCACAAAATCTTTAGTCAATGAACTAGTATGTTTGCTGAGTAGGTCGACATTGACTGGTTTAAAGGTGATCAGAAATGAACTAGTATGAATACACCACAAAACCCTTACCAAGGGAGACAAGGGTCACCTTGGCACAGCTTAGGTTTGGATATAGTGTAAGGTTAAACTCCTACTTATCCAGACTGAATGATACAATCTCAAACACATACCCTGCATGTGGTAGGACCCCCCATGATACTCTACATCTCTTCAATTGTTCATCTGAACCTACTCTTCTAACTCCTCTGTCCCTCTGGACAAACCCTGTTGAAACTGCACGTTTCCTTGGACTCCCCTTAGAAGAGCTTGATGAAGGTCTTCGGAATGATCATACACTCTAGACAGGGCAATGCATTGTTAACAACAACAACAACAACAACACAAAAGGTATAGTCAATGAACTATGTTGTTTGCTGAGTAGTTCGACATTGACTGGTTTAAAGGTGATCAGAAATGAACTAGTATGAATACACCACAAAATGTATAGTCAATGAACTATATTGTTTGCTGAGCAGTTTGGCCTTGACTGGTTTGAAGCTAATCAGCAATGAACTAGTATAAATACACCATAAAATGTATAGTCAATGAACTATATTGTTTGCTGAGTAGTTGGACATTGACTGGTTTAAAGGTGATCAGAAATGAACTAGTATGAATACACCACAAAATGTATAGTCAGTGAACTATATTGTTTGCTGAGTAGTACGACATTGACTGGTTTAAAGGGGATCAGAAGTGAACTAGTATGAATACACCACAAAATGTATAGTCAATGAACTATATTGTTTGCTGAGTAGTTCGACATTGAATGGTTTAAAGGTTATCAGAAATGAACTAGTATGAATACACCACAAAATGTATAGTCAATTAACTATATTGCTTGCTGAGTAGTTTGGCACTGACTGGTTTAACGCAATGAACTAGAATTTTCGCTGAGTAGTTTGGCATTGACTGGTTTTAAAACTAATCAAAAATGAACTGGTATGCACATGCCACAAAATGGTTAGTCAATGAACTAGTATGTTTGCTGAGTAGTTCGGAATTTGACTGCAGGGGATGAGTTTGGACAGTGCTAGTCAACAGCGAATGACTAGTTAGTTATGTATATGTATGATTGCAGTGAAGATATTGTACTGACAGTAATCAGCAGAAGTTAACAGTATGTTTTTGTTAACAAATACATTAATTTTCGTAAAAAGTCGCTAAAATGACTTCCCCTTTCATCGACTGAACATACTCATTCGATATTTCAGTTCTCTCCAACCCATCCAAAATGGGTTGCTAGACGTACTGATTTTGGCAGTACTTTCAGCGTTGCCACTTTAAATATTTTTTTCCTGCCAAAACCCAACTGAAAACCTATCGCAATATTTTTTATCCTACCAATATTTTTACACAGCCTTACTAATTTTTCGCGTCCTTCTTATCTTATCAAATTATGTTAGAAAAAGACTCCAAGAGATATGTTGACCTTCTTTATGTGCCAGGGCACAGTCAGATTTAAAAAGTTGCAGCTTGGCTTCAAAGTAGATCTATACTCATTCCATACAAAAATTTTCTTCACTATTTAACGCATTTATTAAGACTAGTATCGCCCCTGAAAATATACCACCTATACCTCAGTTTTTTCAATTTCCTTTCCATCGGTGCATATGTATTTCATTCAAATCGGACAAACGGTTCGCTCACAGGAGGCTCCTAAAGTTTTTCATGTGGTGTATTTATATATAGATAGATTAACTGGGGAAAATAATAGGGGGACTCATCAAAGATTATAAACACCTTATAAAGCGTGTAAACGTATAAATTTATCAAGTGTGTAAATGAACTGTCAAAATTTGTATGGAACGCAGTTTACACAAATTTGATAAACTTCCCCGTCGATTTTTGTGTGTAAAAGAGTGCGTAAATTTATACGATGCAATGACGACGTTCGACATGTAATTTTTTTAATGCATTCAATGCACACTGGACAAAATGAGAAGAATATGCTGAAAATGGGTCGAAAATTACTTTTTTAATGAGAATTTCGAAATAAAAAGTTTTTGTTTCACATCAAGTACACATAAATTTATCTAGGGCGTTCATCTAATTGAGCTGATAAATGTATGAACTTACGCATTTCGTAAACTTATAAGAGTTGATGAATCCCCTTAATGATTTGAAAGGTCCAAAGGTCCAAACATGATAAGATCCTAACAAAAACAGTCTCTAACGTTGGAGAAATGCCCCTCTTCACGTTATAGGGCTGATACATAAGCGCAAATCTTGAATTAACTTGAGCATAATGCTCATAGGATCTGAGAGTAAACAAAAATTTCGGGCTGGCAGCACTCTTCAGAAAAATAAAAAAACAGCAACAAATACAAGCAAAATGAAAGAAATTCCGGCTAGCGGCGGGTAGATGTCGCGTTAGGTGGGATTACAAACAAGTTCATATACAAAATGAAAATCAGCTGTTCAGGCCCTGCAGTCAAAATCCGAACTACTCAGCAAACATACTAGTTCATTGACTAAACATTTTGTGGCATATACATACCAGTTCATTGTTGATTAGCTTTAAAACAGTCAATGCCAAACTACTAAGCAACATTAAAGTTCTTCGACTATACATTTTGTGGTGTATTCATACTAGTTTATTTCTGACTACCTTTAAACTAATCAATTCCAAACTACTCAGCACACACCTAGCTCGTTTAGTATACATTTTATGGGTGTTTTTATACTAGTTCATTGCTGATTACCCTTAAACCAATCAATGCCAATCTAATCAGAAAACATACTAGTATACAACTATAATTTGCTGGGCGAAATCAACTAGTCAGAAAAATCCTAGTATGCAAGTATGTACATATGAATCTCGGGTTGAAATCATACTACACCTTTTTCAGTTTATATTCAAAAAGTTTTCTGAATATCAATTGTAATTTTCTGAAAGTCAATTGTATTTTCCTGAATATAAATTGTTACTTTTTGAATATAAACTGAAAAAGTCTAATCTATTTGGGAAAAAATACTAATTAGAAAAATTCCATTTCATGCAACATTATTATTATAAGGCCTTATTACACCGCGACCATTAGTACGATCTATTGTACTACATGTTACTATGCAAACATTATTTGAAATTTTTGGTTTGCTTCTTTTTTACCACGCTTTTATTAGGTTCACTTGTATGTTTGTTTGTTTGCTTGCTTGCTTGTATGTATGTAACTCTCGTTCGGTCTAAGCCCCAGTGGCCCAAAAACCGTAAAATGTCCCTACAATATGGGTATCAAACGAAAGGGGAATGCCCCAGGTTTCATTTGGACATCGATATATTTCGATAAATTTATCGATAACTGAGTTATCGGTCAAAATGTGGTTGCCCGAAAACCTTAAAATTTCCCTACAATATGGGTATCAAACGAAGGCCCCAGGTTTCATTTGGACATCGACATATTTCGATAAATTTACAATATGGGTATCAAACGAAATGTGAAGGCCCCAGGTTTCATTTGGACATCGACATATTTCGATAAATTTATCGATAACTGAGTTATCGGTCAAAATATGATTGCCCAAAAACCTAAAAAATTCCCTACAATGTGGGTATCAAACGAAAGGTGAAGGCCCCAGGTTTCACTTGGACATCGACATATTTCGATAAATTTATCGATAACTGAGTTATCGGTCAAAATGTGGTTGCCAGAAGACCTTAAAATTTCCCTACAATATGGGTATCAAACGAAAGGGTGAATGCCCCAGGTTTCATTTGGACATCGATATATTTCGATAAATTTATCGATAATGAAGTTATCGGTCAAAATGTGGTTGCCCGAAAACCTTAAAATTTCCCTACAATATGGGTATCAAACGAAAGGGGAAGGCCCCAGGTTTCATTTGGACTTCGATATATTTCGATAAATTTGTCGATAAATGAGTTATCGGTCAAAATATGATTGCCCAAAAACCTAAAAAATGCCCTACAATATGGGTATCAAACGAAAGGTGAAGGCCCCAGGTTTAATTTGGACATCGACATATTTCGATAAATTTATCGATAACTGAGTTATCGGTCAAAATATGATTGCCCAAAAACCTAAAAAATTCCCTACAATTAGGGTATCAAACGAAAGGTGAATGCCCCAGGTTTCACTCGGATATCGATATATTTCGATAAATTTATCGATAACTGAGTTATCGGTCACAATGTGGTTGCCCGAAAACCTTAAAATTTCCCTACAATATGGGCATCAAACGAAAGGGCAAGGCCACGGGTTTCATTTGGACTTCGATATATTTCGATAAATTTATCGATAACTGAGTTATCGGTCAAAATGTGGTTGCTCGAAAACCCTAAAGTTTCCCTACAATGTGGGTATCAAACGAAAGGTGAAGGCCCCAGCTTTCATTTGGACTTCGATATATTTCGATAAATTTATCGATAACTGAGTTATCGGTCAAAATGTGGTTGCCCCAAAACCTTAAAATTTCCCTACAATATGGGTATCAAACGAAAGGGGAAGGCCACAGGTTTCATTTGGACTTCGACATATTTCGATAAATTTATCGATAACTGAGTTATTGTCAAAATGTGAGGCCAAATACCTTAAAATTTCCTAACAATATGGGTATCAAACGAAAGTGGAAGTCCAGAGGTTTCGTTTGGACTGCTGTATTTTTACCACGCTTTTATTAGGTTCACTTGTATGTTTGCTTGTTTGTTTGTTTGTTTGCTTGCTTGTATGTATGTAACTCTCGTTCGGTCTAAGCCCCAGTGGCCCAAAAACCGTGAAATGTCCCTACAATATGGGTATCAAACGAAATGGGAAGGCCCCAGGTTTCAATCGGACATCGATATATTTCGATAAATTTATCGATAACTGAATTATCGGTCAAAATGTGGTTGCTCGACAACCCTAAAGTTTCCCTACAATGTGGGTATCAAACGAAAGGTGAAGGCCCCAGGGCTCATTTGGACATCGATATATTTCGATAAATTCATCGAAAACTGAGTAACCGGTTAAAATGTGGTTGCCCGAAAACCGATATAGTTATCGATAATTTCATAGGACATTTGACTAAAAAGTAAAAAATAAATATAGTTTAAAAAAACTAAAACTCACGCTTTTAGAGATTATTGAACTAAAAAGTTGAAAATAATTTTAAAAACCCTACACAGTAGTATTGTGGAAAAAGTGTGGTCCGCTTTGTCCCATAATTTTCGTATATCGAGCGCTAGAAGCTTTTCCCACATAATGCTAGTTTCTTTACTGCGCTTTCATTAGCTTTACTTGTACATACATTCATATGTATGTTTGCTTGTTTGTATGTAACTCTACTTCAGTCTACCCGATAGTGGCATATGACTGTCACAAAAACCTTGAAATGTGCCTTCAATATGGGTGTCAAACGATAGGAGGTTGCATTTGGACTTCGATATATTTATCGATAACTAAGTTATCGGTCATAATGCCTACAATCTGGGTAGCAAACAAAAGGGAAGTTCTACAGGTTTCTATTGGACTTTGGAATATTTCGATATATTTATCGATAACTGAGTTATCGGTCAAAATGAGGTTGTCCAATAACATTCAAAATTGCCTACAATATGGGTATCAAACGAAAGTGGAGGCCCAGAGGTTTTGTTTGCACTGCGGTATACTTCGATATATTTATCGATTACTTCATAACACATTTAACTAAAAAGTAAAAAATAAATATAGTTCATAGAGCGAAAACACACGCTTTTAAAGAATATTGCACTAAAAAGGTAAAAATAATTTAAATAAAAAACGAAGATTATGGAAAAAAGCGGACCACGCTTTTTCCACAATACTACTGTGTAGGGTTTTTAAAATTATTTTCAACTTTTTAGTTCAATACTCTCTAAAAGCGTGAGTTTTAGTTTTTTTTTTAAACTATATTTATTTCTCTTGCAATTCACATATGCTTTTTCGTGTTTGGGTAAATACAAATATGATTCTGATGTATATATGATCTAGTATATCAACTGCTATATTTCTGGTGTATATACACAGAAAAAAAGCACTGGTAAAATCAACAATCTCGTACTGTTTTCCTGATATTTATTATTTCCAAAATATTATTTAGCAGTTATTTAATCTGTAAGTAAGTATTTATGTTGCTAACTGGTTTAGTGGCGAAGTAAAGTGGTAATATGTGCCATAATCCTTTGTCCAACAAATATGAACTTTAAAGATTTGGGATGAATTACAAAAAATATGCTGCAAGAGAGTCTACACAGGCGTGTGGGTGTTCTAGTGGCGCTAAAACACATCACCTGTACTGCACATAAATAGAGAGAATTCATGTGGCGAAATGTGTGAAAGGGAAATGGGAAAAATGCAAAAAATGCCAACAAAACAGTTCGACAGCAAAGCTACATAATAAATACGATTTTCTCCGAAAGTGATAGTCGCAATGCTAGTAAGCCGACGGGGTGTAGCATTTGAAAAGCAAACTGAAAAGGCCAAGAGAGATGGTATAAGCTTTGGAAGAGAGTGAGAAAGAGAAAAAAAGGAAAATAAAAATTTGCATGCTATCAAATACATGTTACAGCTGTTGAACAATAAATGGCTTTATGCAACCACAAAAACAACAACAACACCATAATATGCAGGAAAAACTAATCCAATAAAGTCAACAAAAGATCGGCTAAAAGCATGTTGTACAAAAGATGAACTAATTTGAAAGCGAGACACGTAGTAGCAATTAAAGCTTCAAAAAGATTTGTCGAATATGACATTAACACCCATATCTTGAACTGATGAAAATCACAGTATTTCGTTGAAGAAGTGGAAGTACAACAAGCGGCAGAGTATAGATAATTCGAAGATTCCTTCAGAACATATGGATACTGGAATTGTGGATTAAGCTGTTCACCATACACATATGAGGTGTTTGCCATGCGATATAATTTTAGCTGTGTCTTTTTTCAAGAAGAATAAAACTCATCACCTTTGGCTTAATATTATCTGTTTTAACTTGTTTTTGTATTAATGCTAAAAGTTTAAAACCGATATAGGTACTTGGATACCCACGATTGACCAAAGGGTTAAAATGAAGAAAGTATACAGATTTCTGAAGTACTGCTTTTATGAGGTTCAAGTATGTACTATAGTCAATTTTAAATAACTCTGTTTTATAAGGTTTTGAGAATGATTCGGCCCCTGTGAATAGTTAATGTATGTTAATTATACGACGTGGCGCACAATGTTGTTTTACATCGGTCATCTGTCAAAGCGTGGGCAAAGTTTTATGTATAAGTTCTTCTAAACGGGTTCGCACCTCGGCAGTGGTTTTGCAAACTCTCTGAGTGTACGTATTTCTGTGGTGGAAGGCTTCTCAGCGAATATTCATCTGCTTTGCTGGTGCCGTTCTGAGTCGTCAAAAACTGTAGGCCCGCCAATTTGTTGGAAGAAATACAAAGCACTACACCACAAACTGGAGGAAAAGCTCGGCGCAAAAATCTCTTTAGAGGTTCGAGTCTTAATTTGCAAAGACACATGATTACCAGAAACTCAAGGTCTGGTTTTAATCGACTAAACCTAAAAGAAAGTCGCACAGTCATATGGCTGCCAAAATACATTAAAGAGGTTATGAGCGAAAACAGCGAATCTACACTTTCTATCTTTCCTCCGTTTTTTCACGCAGAGTAAGAAGATGCAATGGCGAAAACTAAACTAGAAGATGGCAACTTAAGAAGGCGGGTGTACAAACTGCTTCCGTTTGTAACGGTGCAAAATATATTACCAACTTCCGGTGTTGTGCTGCTTTGCTCGTCGACGACAACGTCAAAAAAGCAAGCTGATCGCATGGTCTTCCGAGCATACTCGCCTCCGCACTTCAAAATCTGCATTGGACAACAAGGAAAACGAAGATACGTTTGCTTTGAAGTGCAGGATGAAACGACAGAAAGGCGGCTGCTATTACCAACTTCGTTTCTACGTAAGTTGGTACCTAGGTGTTTACCAGTTCTGCAGCTAAGAAAATGCAATTGAAGAAAAACGCTATCTGAATGGCGGATGTCGATGGTTGTTGGCGGGAATGACAATGGCGTCTTTGCACTGATTGAGTTATTGCAAGATTTGAATGTTCTGTGTTCCGCTTTGGTGAGAGGTGACGCGGCGGTTTGATGAATTTTGAATTTGCGAACAAGTTGAGGTGTGGCTTAGTAACTACATATGTATACCAGCTTATGCATTGTTAAATAGGCATCAATTTACGAATATTCCTTTTGTGCCCACGTTATACCACCATGCGTGGGCGTGCTTTATTCGTATATCCAGTTTAGAAATGTGACTCCTTGTGAAATTCGAAATTGTTGGCTCTTCTATTTCCTTGCTTTCCTTTGTTATCGAGTGGAAGTGTGAAATAAACGACTTGCATCCTTGAAGGAAAAATAGCGTACATCAACGCGTTTCGGAATTGGGTCAGTCACGTGATATGCTCACCAAGAGATATATTAGTGTGTATGTATGTACTGGTAACGCACATGGGTCGGTGTGAACCCGTGCAGTTTGGTTACTAGACGATTCGGGTGTGATACAAAAGTGTGTGTGGTAGGTCGTGCTTTGCAACATGCCGGAATTGTGTTAAATGCAGCGATTACTTTGTTTTTGTGTCTGCTTTTGCTGTTGTTTCTGGCGGTGCATTTTCCCGTAGCAAACAAGCGCTCATTTTGCTATTGTTGTGCAAGTTTCATAATACCGTTGGTTGTGCTATATACTGTTTTCTGCAGACGGTGACTGACATTCGAACGACTTTATTGTCTGGTTGATTTGCGCACATGTATGGGAATGTTGATGTGCAGCAAGAAACATATTTATTTATATGTTACAAGTTGGGTTTTATTGTCGTTGGCAATGTGTTATGTTGTTATTATTTGTATGAGCGTTTCGGTTGAAAGGGGTCAAGTGAATGAGTGTCGCAACTTGTCTGACTTCCGTTTCTGTTTTTTAGTGGTTGTGTGAAAAAGCAAAAACACAGGTGCACGTGACAAGTGGCAAGTGAGTGTGTTGCACTTTTAGTGTAGCTTCGCGATGTCAACAATAACTTTTCCTATATTTTTGTATAATTTCGCCATGCAATTGAATAACAAGAAATACCCGAATACCCAAAATAAATGAAAAGAAATAACGCTAAAAATATTTACTGCAACGTAAACAGCCAAAGCATTGACTAACAGATCCTCAAATTCATGCGACAACAACAAACAGAAAAACAAAAAGTATTTCACAATGTAACTGCGATTTATTTACCCTTTAAAGTTGCATGACCCGTTGATGGCGGCTTGGCTGTCACCTTCGTCGGCATTGCGCGTAATAATGTTGCAAGACGTCTGTTGTTTTGTTGCAGCAACTCTTACGCTGCTGTCATCAGCCAGCTTATTGTGGCCTTTGCATTTCGTACTTCCGCGATTCCAATATAGTTAATTTGCTTTCGCCTCAAGATTCGTGTGTTCTACTTTCGTACTGTAACTTCAAACTCGGACCACTCAAGAATGGGTGCCCTTGTGTTGAGTATGGGATGGAGCGGGATGCGCTTTGTTATCAATTGCTATACATATATGGTAGGGTGAGAGGTAGTTTGTTTTTGTTTATTATCTGATATACACATATACATACATCATACTTACTGTACACCCGTTTTGTTGGTGCGCGTTGTTATTGTTTTTTATTTTATTTCCGAAACGACATTTATTCTTGCTTATATTGTTTTTAGTTTTGGAGTTTCAGCTTGATTTTCAAGTTAAAGTGTTTTTTGGTATAAATCAAGTAGCGATCTTACAAGTGAACCTTCTTCACCATCTAACTTATAGGTATATAGATAAATAGTATGTAATTCAGAAGCAGTTTTGCAACGCGTTTGAGAAACGTTAGCATTTAATAAATTAGTTTCAAGTAAGCTTGCGAAATACCATACCGACCTACAAAGAGGAGAGTCTGCAAAAAGTTAAAACTTTTGTACTGTTGCCGACGGAAACACAAACGACATGTAACATTACCCCTGAACACAATTGCGATTAGTCTAGGATGATTTCGGTATGAGTTGCAAGGAGAACGCTTTCCAGATTAATGTTCAGACTCGGCAAAAAAAAATGTAGGTCCTGCCAATTTGTAGGAAAAAATTCAAACACGCACACCACAAATTGTAAGAAAAGTTCGGGGCAAAATCTCTTCGGAGGTTTTTTGATGTAAAGGAGGCGGGCTTAAAGTTAATAACTGATAAGAAAGAAAACCTTGCAGAAAAATAGAAAAAAACTTACTTATGCTCATTTCGGTGGAACTGTTCGAGTCCGCTATTTTTCTTAAATTTTCCCATTTTTTATGGATAAAAAACCGATTTTGTGTCGTTAGTTTGAAGGTAGTTCGATGATCCATATTTCGGATTACTAAAAAGCGTTAGATAGGGGGCAGCCCTGAAAACTGCTACAAGGTCAATAAGTTCCCTAGATAGTGGTCGATATATGTAAGGAGTAATAAATAAAATGTGGTTCGGTAGCGATCGTAGGTGGCAACTCTGCCTTAAAATGTCTTCGTTGGTATACGGTGAAAATACCTTTCATTTGGAAGGTAAACAAACCCAAAGTTTTCATTTCAGTCCCTATTTCTATATCCTATTTCAATTTCACTCTCCATAAAAATATTGCATATTAAAAAATCTTTTTCTTAATAATGTTTTATGTTGCTTTGCCGGGTATGGATACTCGACTACCTAGTATAGTAGGCCGAACACACTACCGCTACACCACGTTGCACAATGGCCTGAAATCTGGAAAAAGCGGTCGAAAATCGGCGGCCGCTGATTGAGTGTAAATTAAGCAACTTTCGCCATTGCATTCCTAGTCCTTACACTTAAATTTAAATAGCCACCATTTCGATAACTCGACCGGTTTTGAAAATAGAAGTTTCAAGGTGTTAAATGGAAACATCCACCCTTCTCCCGGTGAGTAGTAAAGCAAGCATCGGCGCCCCATAGATCTTAAGATCAGTCAAACAAGTTGGATTCATCACACAGACACGTTGTGCTCCTTGTTTACCAAATGATTTAGTCGTCGCTGGGCAAGGGGCGAAACCACATCGCGTGGGGGTGTCGCTTGTTTGGTCAGCGAATGTTAAAAATATAGTTCGGAGGATCACAGCGCGTGTATAAGCGTTCTCACTTATACACCTGCATTTACAAATCTGCCGACCCATGTAGTAAAGCTATCAGTCAATCGAGTATACTAAAGAAACTTAGTTTTCCATTGGAAAAAATTTCTGACACTTTACAAAATGCACTAAAAAAATCCACTTGTTTGTATAATTTTTGAAACTATGCACAAAGCAAAATAATTACGAAAAGTGGAACAAATGCGATTTGAACGGGGCAGCAAACTATGCTCTTCTTATCTTTATTTATAATCTTCAAGTTCTTTGAATTTCTACCACTCTTCAATGGATAGTTTTGCAGGAAGTCTTTTGTTGCTACTTCTTAGCTTAGTGGCAGCTATGTATATAATGACATACTAAACACTATCTAATTTCAAAGCATGTCTGCGCTTCTGAACCATTCGTTGTACTACTGTTATAACAGCATTGCGCCACCGCGCTTATAGGCCATTGAAATTTCGTCCAGTTCGTTGTCTGCTCGTGGATGTCCTCGTCAACCTCGTTCTTGTCGTTTATGTTTTCATGGTTTTAGTGTGGGACAGCACGTGACACGTGCATTCAGTAAAATACCGGCCAACTTTGCTGCAAGCTGCAGACAATGCAGCAGCGCAGTCACTGTTCTGCTCCGCTTTTTACACTTTGCTTGATAATACTCTTAAATTTCATGTTCTCTTCGAAGTTCTATGCTTGCTCACATTAAAAAGATATCTCATATCTACATACGTTTACATCCCAACAAACATTTTTAGCTAATCTCAATTTGAGATGCATTTGAGAACGAATCATCTTCTCAAATCTCAAATGTTCGTTTTCAATTTGAGGCGAAATAACCGTTGATAGCATTCTCAACCTAAAAGGCTAATTTTTAATATGGGATTTTCCCTGATTTTCAAATTGAGAACGGCAGAATTTTCAAACGTTTCTCAAAGTGAGCGGAGTGGATCGAAATGGAATCCACATGCTCTCATTGAAATATTTATTCAGAGATGCCAATCACGCAAAACAAATACCCATTTTAATAAAAAGCGAGTTTCCATTTATGCAGTTAAATTTTAATTAATACTTTTTTAATTAATATAGTTCAACAAATAATCCTGCTATATAAACAACATTTGAGAAAAAATTGAGAATAGATGTTTTCTCAAACGTTTGAGTTTTTGGTGTTCGATGTTTGTTGGGATATTTATTGTTTATTTACAAATACTTTCCGGGGTAATTTGAAGCTTTTTAGTGGCAAAGCTTTTTCATTCATAAATTTTCAGTCAAAAGCTTATGACGTTGGCCACACATTTCGCATGTTTGCCACGAGGTGTCGCCGAATGCTATGTGTAAAACAGATGGGTGGGCGGCAATGTGGCATCTCAGTTAGCAACATAGGTACATACCTACTCCCACTATAGTGCCGTTTCGCCTCATTGCCTTGGTGGTACTTTGCCACCAACTGTTTAAATTTGTATTTGCAACACATTGAGATGGACTAAAGTGGAAGTAACTTCATGCATCTCGCCTCGTAATTGGCTGCTGAACTTGAATTTTTTTCCACTGTAAACAAGCTACAGTGAACACAGAATATTTCACTATCATTAACATGCCGATTCCAAGCCGCATCTTCCAATGTAAAGGTATTTCTTGTGACACGTTTTTTTATGGCGTTTTTGGGTTTTATATTTTGATGTTTCCGGGCTCGAACGTAGACCATTCCACGTCAGCCGAACCTGCAAATGCTGTAAAACAAATATTAGAGTCACAGATGAGTTCCCGGGTATCCTTTAGAAAATAAGGTGTATGAAACACTTTGGGGAACCCCAGCAGGTTAGGGGCTTAGAATAAGCCCGAGGTAGGTATCGCTATCGTAAAAAGCGCTTAAATTCACACTACGTAATGAGCAGGTTAAGTTAGGTTCAAGTGGCTGCCGCAGAGGCACACTTAGGCTAGTTTTGAAAGGCCCGTTGTGATACCACCAACACAAGGAAAGCCAGTCCCGGGACCCAGCCATATGGAAAATCCCTGAGTTGTTGGGATTTTCCACATAGCAGAATCCCGGGACTGACACTCCTAAACTGACACCGTTACTCCTCCTCGAACCACTTAGATGACTTTATGAAGCCCATCAAGTCCTTTATGTCATCATCTTTTCAACTCCTGCAGCATCGTCGGTAGGGCACACCTAGCCTTCTGCATGCCTACCAATGGGGCAGTGACCGGTTAATACCCCTATCAATATGCAGATTTCCCTCCTAGTTAGGGCATAAATGCCTCTAGACATTTTAAGATCCCATTTTGGCCAGGTTTGTTTCGAATTCCGAAACCCTGGGGATTGCAGCCATCTTTCGTTGGCTTGACGGAGTGTGTGCTCCTTCAGCATTACTTTGCATGTGGCAAACGGCATACCTAAGCGCTCTTTATCCTGAAGAACCTGCTTGGTCGTGCCCTGCCTGGCAAGCTCGTCTGCCTTACAGTTTCCCTCAATGTCCCTATGTCCCGGGACCCATATGAGGTTTACGCGGTTCTGTTGGGCTATCTCCTGAAGAGATCGACGACAGCTGAGCGTCAATTCAGAGTTGAACCAACTCTACCGTCCAACTTCGAGCTATCGGTGTATATGGAAGTGCCACCATTTGTTTCGGGACACCAATCCGTCCTCTCCCAGTCTTTTTTGCTGGGAATGTTTATTTTTAAACAGCTATCCCCGACTGCAGTGGTCGCACAACGATCTGTGCTTAGAGGGAGAAAGCTGTAAGATTCCAGAATACTGGAGTGTCCAATAGTACCCGCAACCCAACTGGAGGTTTCTCTTAGGCGCAGAGCTGATGCCGCCGCTGACCGAAACCCTTCCAGATCAAGTGGCAAAATGCCCAGAATGACCTGGAGGGCTTCGTTGGGCGTTGTCCTTAGCGCACCGCTTATACAGATCATATTGGATCTATGGACTTTCCGCAACAGATTCAGGTATGTTGCCTTGCTCAGCGCAGGCCACCATACGACGACTCCAAACAGCATGATTGGGCGAATGATGGCCGTGTAGATCCAACTGCATACTCTAGGGCTGAGCCCCCATTTTTTGCCAATGGCTCCTTTGCATGTGTAAAGAGCGATGCAAGCTTTCTTCTGGGCTGAAGAAAATTCTCCTTCCAATTCAATTTCCTGTCCAGAACTATGCCTAGAAACTTGGCCTTGACCGACAAGCCCATGCGCGTGCCATCTAGTTCTGGTAGGCTTAGTGGCGGTATTTTGTACCGGTTGGTGAAGAGGACAAGTTCCACTTTCCCCGGGTTGATACTAAGTCCGCAGCGAGAGGACCACCTCGAAACCTCTCGCAGTGCTACTTGCATCAGGTCACAGAGAGTTTGTGGGAACTTGCCTCTGAATGCAATAGCTAAATCGTCTGCGTATGCCACTATCTTCCCGCCCCCCCAGCTTGTGTCACGTAGCAACGAGTTGACTGTGAGGTTCCATAAAACCGGGGAAAGAACACCACCCTGGGGCGTTCCCCTTGTGACATAGCGTGATAACTCAACCGTACCAAGTAAGCTATTTGCCTTCCCCTTAGAAGTTGGTCAATTAAACCAGTTAGAGGTCTATCTACGCCCAGATTAGTTAGAGCGGAGTTGATCGCCTCCGGGCTTATATCTATTGTTGAAAGCCCCCTCAATGTCTAAGAAGGCCACGAGACAGGAGTTCTTTTCACACAGCGATTTCTCAATGACAGATACTAGGCTGTGCAGAGCAGTTTCTGTTGATTTACCCTTGGTGTATGCATGCTGATAGCTAGAGATAAGGTTGCTATCAATAGTCGTTGAGAGGTAGTCGCTTAGTATCCTCTCAAAGGTTTTGAGTACAAAGAACGAGAGACTGATCGGTCGTAGTCTTTTGGCTCGTAGTGGGATGCCTTCCCAGCCTTAGGGATAAACACTACCGTGGCGCTTCTCCAGGAGCCCGGAGTGTGGTTGAGAGCCAGGCAGGCTGTGAAGAGAAATACCAGCCATTTAGCTGATGTCTCCAACGTGTTTATAAGTTGCGCGGGGATAATCCCGTCCGGCCCGGCAGCCTTATACGGTTCAAAGCTCTTAACTGCCCACCTTACCCTTTCCTCAGTGATGGGTATACTTACTGCCAGGTTTGTTGCAGGTGCTATTGGTGGGTCATGCAGATTCCCCGGAAAATGTGTATTCAAGAGCAGCTCAAGGATTTCCTCTTCCGTGCTGGTCCAGGATCCGTCAGGTTTTCGCAAATAGCTGAGGGCTGTTTGACTTTTCGAGAGGACTCGTCTAAGTCTCGCTGTGTCGTCGACCTTTTCGACGCCAGTGCAGAAATTTCTCCACGAGGTTCTCTTCGCCTGTCTCAGAGCTTTTTTGTAGGCCCTTAGTTTAGCTTTATATTCGTGTCAATGAGGCTCAGAGGCATGATTTGCAGAGCGAGTCCAAATCGTAGGACCACCAATGTGGCCTGTGTTTAAAGCGTGGTTTTGGCACTGGACAAGCCTGTCCTAGAGCATTTGAGAGCGCCGATGTAAATGTAGTAACAAGATCCTCCAGCTCCTCTACTGGTGAGGGTAGTACTGGTAGGTCTCTGTCTAATATTTCATTGTGTAACTGCCAATTAGTGTTACGTGGATTGCGCTTCATGATTGGTTGTTCTACAATAAATTCTAAAACCATTTCTATGTAACGGTGGTCGGAGAATGAATGTTCTTCCAGAACCCGCCATTTTCTGAGCCACTCATAAGCGCCTTCACTACAGATAGTGAGGCCTATGACCTCCCTGCGGGTCTTAGTGATAAAACTAGGCTCATTACCCACGTTGCAAATTACCAGGTTGGTTGTTAAGAGGTAATCAAACAGAGACTCGCCCCTGGCATTGATATCGGAGCTCCCCCATTGGACATGGTGAGCATTAGCGTCCGCTCCAATAATAAGATTACCCGTGCAGAAATTTTACACCAGGTCTTTCACCTCCGTTTGTGGTGGGGTTTCTTCGGCGTCGTAGGGCATATAGACCGACGCCACCGTCAGGCAGGTGCTGTCGACCGTTAGACGGTAATATCACCATTGGTGTAGTTAGGTAGGAGAAAGGAGTTCAACTCAGACTTGACCAAAATACACGTTCTGACTTTGCTCTCCTCGCTGGCTCGAATGAGCTTGAAGCCCTTAGTCCCCAATCCGAAGATTCTCGAGCTATTGATCCAGGGTTCTTGGATGAGGACCACATCCACGTCGCCTTTAGAAAGTCGACTACTTAAAGCAGCCGAGGCCACTTTAGATTTGTGCAGATTAATCTGAAGCACCACCAACATGAGAGCGCACAGACTTCCCTGCCGTCCCCATATCGTCGAGGTTTGCCCCATCCCGGAGGTTGCCTATCAACGACGAGTTGTTCCGATTAACTGCCCGATATGGCGTTGCAGGAGTCCTGCTGTCTGTACCGTTAGATGTTAATCGCTCAGCGTTGGCTGCTACCACCTTGACGTCGAGGACTTCCTCGTCCTGTAGGCTTCCTCCATCTCCGAGTTGTTCACAGCACTATCGCCAAGGGACGTGGCGGATAACATGCTTTCCGCATCGGAATCCTCCGCTTCCTCTTCTGGTAATTCGTTTTCCGGTTCCCCCGGAGCAGCCGAGAAGGCAGCGCGCTGAGCATTACCACGATATACGTGGATAACGATCTGGCCTACGCTGTAGTGTACTAGGCCATTGCACCTTTTGAGGGGCTCGATTGACTCTTTATTCATGGTGAACACCACCTGTCTGTCGGGCCCTACCGCATCCCCGACCAGATTGACACTCCAGTCATGCGTTGGGAGGGACGGATTCATTAGCCGTAGCATCCCGAGAATTCTCTCGGGTTCGTCAGGGATGACCGGAATCCACGCCCTAGCCCTTGGACGAGCTGGAATTTCCTTCCAGTCGACGACCTCTATCTTTGCGCCCTTGTAGACTTCACCCAGTTTAGCAGCTGCTGCCTTGTACAGTGCTACGGTTTTTGCATCCTCGCATGCGAGTAATTTAATCTGACCCTGGTGCCAACCCGCAACCGTTACTCGCGCCGAACTACCCGGAAACTCTGGAGCAACGTTGAGAAGAGTTTTGCCGAGTTCATTTCGCACGTAACGCCACCGGTCCTTGGGGATGGCCATTGCCTCCTATAAGGATTCTGTCCTTGGTTACCTCAGCAAAGTTTAGTTTGCCCGCTCCGATTTACTGGAATTCGGCGACAGCGATTCCTGCGGTACCCCTTCATACCTCTTCAGGATCTTTGCAGCCATTCTTTTCTTGTGGTATGTGAAGCGGCGCGGAGATGTCTCCCGGGAGTGCGGACCCGTAGTTGCCATCGCGGTCGCTCTCCTTGCCGAAATCTCAGTTGCAGCTTTCTTCTCCTTCGAAACTCCGAGGCCAGGTCGTGAGACCGCTGCCACAGACGTAAAGATACTGGTTTTCATATCAGCGGTTGATGGGAGTTTAGCATCCGCCGTTTTCCGCTTAGCTGCGTTGGCAACCGCACTGGTGCTAGCTCCCATCAAGTCAATCTTACTCAATAGAGGGTTGGTTGACTGACTCGTAGTTGCCATCGCTGTCGATCCCCCCCTTGATTGTGGAACGGAGGTTGTCCTCCGGCGTTGTTGTTGCTTTCTCGCCTGCTCCTCCATAGCTCTCCTTGCTGAGGAGTGAAATTTGGCGTTGTTTGTTTTTTAGGTTTTTCGTTTTCATTTAGGTTATTTGAGTTCATCTTGTTCCTACGACCCATCGCCGGACAAGGCCAGCTTAGGGTCAAGGGAAGAGTAGGGCAAAATGTGTCGTCCGCCGCGGCAGAGCCCCCGTACCGCGGTAAGGCCATGCTTACTCTCTGAGGCGACCCGGTATCAGAGAGGCTCCGTTCAAATACAGCCACGATTTGCCTCCCGGCTGCAAACGTCCAATGGGCACGGTTTTGCATAACACCCTGGATTGGGAGGGGGAAGATCTTTGTCGTCGCGCCAGAGAGGCTAGGCTGCTCTCGTGATGAAGTGCCGTACGGAGCTATGATCACAAGGGCAGCGTAGCCCTGTGGCTATCGACTTAAGCCCTCGTACCGCGGCAAGGTATCCACCCTTCACGAGGGACGTAATGAGCAACTTGATGGTTGATCTACGGATATGATGGCTCTCACCAACCTTTGTCTTCCTTACACGAGGAAGTGGTGAGATGACCTAAAAGGTTTCACTGATCATACCAAATCGCTCCTTCGACAGTTGGGCAAGTACTGAATCGTACCGTGTTCATAACCGGCAAAGGACTGTCACTATCGGTAATACTCACCAAAACCTTCGAGGAGTGTTTCTGTCGCTACAATACCCACAATCTAGAGGGCCTTACTGTCTCGATCAATTCGTTAATTATTCGTTGTATGAAATGAACCAAGTTGTAGGTCCTCGCTTAACATGTTCTTTTCTGATTGCTTCAATAAGATTCTTAAGTTTTGTTGGGGACTCCTACCCAGTGCCGGATTAACCCTGAGGCAGAATAGGCAACTGCCTAGAGGCCCCGCATAGATCCGGGGCCTCATCCATCTACAAAAAAATATATTTTCTAATGAACGAAAACTTTATTTGAAAACTGATATGAAATTTCCCAACAACAATGTTAAAGCAATTCACGATTAATATCGCATGATAGCCCGATCAAAATAAACATTTGAAAAAACATAATTTTCCACAGAGCCAAATTTTGGTAGAGCTCAGGTTCGCCGTCAGAAAGAAAACTTCAAAAGTCCCAATCGATCCCATGTGTGTTAAAAAAGTTATTCGTGGTTAAAGTCAAAATTTGAGGTTCTAAAGATTTTTATCGAAAACGGTAAGTTTTTTCGAAAAATTTCCTTAGACCAAGTTGTGAAACTATCTACAAATATGGTCCTGAAATTTTTTCTCTAAGAGCAATCAGTTCTGAGATATCGCGAATGTAAAGCTTCCTCTGGAAAATATATCAAAATATAAGCCACGTACATACTTTTCAGTATTTTTCCCGAAAACTTTAGTATGCCTAGAAAAATGTTCACTTACCGTTTATTTGTCACGAAGTTTCTCATCGACAATGAATATAGTTATTTTTGTAAAGCCCCTAGTTTTCGAGCTAGATCCTGGTAAATTTGGTTCATCTTGTATAAAAAAAATTCCCACAGAGCCAAGTTTTTATCAGGAGATAACTCCATTTTCCCAAACTACATAGTATTTTTGGATATTATGGATGGAGAAAAGGTGGCTCTAGCTCGAGAACTATGGGCTTTACAAAAAAAACTATTTTCATTGTCGATGAGGAACTTCTTGACAAATAAACAGTATGACAAATAAACAGTAAAACCAAATTTTTCTACGCATACTAAAGTTTTCGAGAAAGATCCTGAAAAGTCCGTACGTGGCATATATATATGTATTTTCATATCATTTCGACCACTTCGATAAGAGGATGTCAGTTTACGAAAGTAAGCATGACATAAATAACCACCAATAAGTCGGCGAAGAATATGATTGACCGTCAAAAATCTATAGGTGTATTCACCACAATAAATGCCAAAATGTTGCTTTGCTGTCAAATATACGTTATCATCCATATGGTTTCTTCAAAAAATGCATTGTCTACACTGAAATAAAAAGGTTGAAAGTCCACATTGAAAGTAACATATCAAAACCACTTTCAAAGCGATTATGGTAATACTGTAAATATTACAGTATTTACTGTAAAATTGGCAGTGAAAACATGTGATTTTTGAAAAATATCAATTAATGATATGAGTCCACTTTCAAATTTACAGTAATTCATGTCAATATGATAGTGTCCACTTTCAAATTTACAATAATTCATGTCAATATGATAGTATATTGAAGAATGATAGGGGGTCACTTTCAAAATTGATATTACCCACTGTTGGACGAAAACTGACAGGGTTTACTGTTAATTTGACGCCCGTTTCTAGAAAAAATTTTTTTTCAGTGTAGGGGCCCCGACAGGATTTTTGCCTATGGCCCTCGAAGGTGTTAATCCGGCCCTGCTCCTACCGAGTAGAAAATTTGTCAAGCACTTGCCTTAAGAAGGATTACAAAACACCTGATTAGGAAGAGCAAGGAACGTTTCAGCAGCGGTTCATAGATAGGGCTTCTTGTGCTCCTTCTTAAGGAAGTGAGGTGGTAAAGTGTCATGCAAATCCTGGGATACAACGATGTATACCTATACTTATGGAGTGCTTAAGCGAACCCCTTCTATGAGCCACTCTGGCGGAAACGTGGCTCATTTCATATAACGAATAATTGACGAACGCATCGAGAACGTAAGGCTATCTAGACTCTGGAGAAGAGCTTCGATAAGTGATTATTGCTCCTTACTTTTTCAACTGGGTAGTTTCTCAACCTTAATTTTTCTGTAGATCTGTAGAAATTCGTGTTCCGGAGAAAAATCTAACTGAATAAAGGGCGCAATCTATGTCCCTGCGGGTTAGGGGCTTGGAATATACCCGAGGTAGGTATACCGGTCGTAAGAGACGACTAATATACACATAGGTAATGGCGATGGTTGATCCACGGATATGATGCCTCTCATTACCCATCTTCTCCTTCCTTACGGATGGAGGGATGACATGACCTAGAAAGTTCCACCGGTCATACCAAATTGCTCCCGAGCCAGTCGGGAAGTACCGCAAGGGAGTACCGGAGCGTACCGAGTTCATATCCGGCCAAGAACTTCACATTTCGACATCAATCCCCAAATAATTGTCAAAGCAAAAATGTAGCGGATTTCATTGTTGAAACCAAATATAAAAATATTTCAAAATATGTTGAGGTTTGTTGTCACAAGTATAATCATATGGTATAGTTTTTAGTCTTAGGGTCCAATTAGTACTTAACTTAGCTTTACTTAAGCAAACATTTTCCAATATTTTCTTCCGTAAGTTTATGTTTTGAATAACAATTTATAAAGATTTTTCTACATTCAAGCAGCTATTTTTGTATATTGAAATATCCGCAAATCAGCCTAAAGCTGTCGCAGAAATAACCAAACGAAAGTGGCCGTGGATTGGGCACCCTCTCAAAAGACCTTCAGTATATCGTCGTCCGACCAGCATTGCGATGAAATCCACAGGGAAGTCGACGAGCTGGTGCAGCAGCGAAAACTTGGCGCAGAACTGTGGGCAAAGAATTAGAAGATGCACATGGAATGATGTCACGAGAAGCGCACCAAACAGAATACGATTCAAGTCGGTGATTGAGGCCCTATGCTTCAATAGGAGTCAAGGAGAATGACGATGATATCCGCTACTATCTCCATAACGGAATAACCAATTTTGAAACAGACAACGTACTACATTCGGTTAAAATAAGCTAGGTTCACAGCGAGCTAAGCTTTGTGGCCCTGGGCCTTTTTACCACGCTTTTATTCGGTTCACTTGTATGTTTGTCTGTTTGTATGTATGTAAACTCTCGTTCGGTCTAAGCCCCAGTGGCCCAAAAGTGGGAAAGTTTCCCTACAATATGGGTATCAAACGAAAGGGGAAGACCCCGGGTTTCATTTGGACCTCGATATATTTCGATAAATTTATCGGTCAATATATGATTGCCCAAAAACCTAAAAAAATTCCTTACAATATGGGTATCAAACGAAAGGGGAAGACCCCAGGTTTCATTTGGACCTCGATATATTTCGATAAATTTATCGATAACTGAGTTATCGGTCAATATATGATTGCCCAAAAACCTAAAAAATTCCTTAAAATATGGGTATCAAACGAAAGGGGAAGACCCCAGGTTTCATTTGGACCTTGATATATTTCGATAAATTTATCGATAACTGAGTTATCGGTCAATATATGATTGCCCAAAAACCTAAAAAATTCCTTACAATATGGGTATCAAACGAATGGGGAAGACCCCAGGTTTCATTTGGACCTCGATATATTTCGATAAATTTATCGATAACTGAGTTATCGGTCAATATATGATTGCCCAAAAACATAAAAATTTCCCTACAATATGGGTATCAAACGAAAGGGGAAGACCCCAGGTTTCATTTGGACATCGATATATTTTGATAAATTTATCGATAACTGAGTTATCGGTCAAAATGTGGTTGTCCGAAAACCTTAAAATTTCCCTACAATATGGGTATCAAACGAAAGGGGAAGACCCCAGGTTTCACTTGAACTTCGATATATTTCGACAAATTTATCGATAACTGAGTTATCGGTCAAAATGTGGTTGCCCGAAAAGCTTAAAATTTCCCTACAATATGGGTATCAAACGAAAGGGGAAGACCCCAGGTTTCATTTGAATTTCGATATATTTCGACAAATTTATCGATAACTGAGTTATCGGTCAATATATGATTGCCCGAAAACCTAAAAAATTCCTTACAATATGGGTATCAAACGAAAGGGGAAGACCCCAGGTTTCATTTGGACCTCGATATATTTCGATAAATTTATCGATAACTGAGTTATCGGTCAATATATGATTGCCCAAAAACCGGAAACGGTCAAAATTCTAAAATTAAAATTCTGAAGTCAAAATTCCGGAATCAAAATTCTGGGTCGACAAAATTCTGGAAATCGGAATTCCGCACTTCCTTCGCCTTTTTTGGCTGTATTTCAAAATTCTGGTTTTTCATAATTCCGGAATTTACGTTTTCCAGAATTAATTCTGGAAATTTGTTCCCCAAAATTTGAGCAAAATCGAGTATTTTAATAAATTGTGCTTATATTTAAGAAATATACATTGACTTTGATTTTTTGGTCATAAGATAGAAAACCAGCGGAAAAATTTGTATTTCTACTCAGCCGTGTATGGAAAATAGCTGCCTCATCATCGTCGGAACAACGTCAAATTTACCGTTCATAATCCAGCAGTCGCTCTCATTTAACAACTGCAGCGAAGATTTTGTTCCAAAAATAAGAATGCATTCGCCATAACTTTAATAACTTTCTTACTTAAAATAAATAGTTGCCCTTCCAAAACATAAAGTGATAATAAAGGAATGTCTATTTTTCTTTAAAACATTTTAAACTGTTCCGTTGTCTTCTTATTTTTAACTTAACGGCACTTCTTGATGGCAGATAATGTCCAATGTGTTTTTCTGTCATAGATACCGAACGCTGAATTATTTGGCTAGGCTGCAGAAAACTCAAGCGAAACCATATTTTTAAAATGATTATTTGGATCTGCAACCGATTTTTTATGCGCACATGGATCATGAGAATGTTCATTTTTTTCGTGTAACATTTCACAGCCGTGAAATTGTGTGTCAATACGCACGGTACATTTGTTTTTAATTCCTTCAGAACAAGTCCAGTTAAATGTTAAAGGCAAAATTTTGTAATTAATGATTAAAAATGCGTGTTGATAACAAAAAAAGTGCGCACTTTTTTTGTTATCAACACGCTCATTTGGACTTCGATCAAAATATGATTGCCCAAAAACCTAAAATATACCCTACAATATGGGTATCAAACGAAAGGTAAAGGCCCCAGGTTTCACTTGGACATCGACATATTTCGATAAATTTATCGATAACTGAGTTATCGGTGAAAATGTGGTTGCCCGGAAACCTTAAAATTTCCCTACAATTTGGGTATCAAACGAAAGGTGAAGGCCCCACGTCTCATTTGGACACCGACATATTTCGATAAATTTATCGATAACTGAGTTATCGGTCAAAATGTGGTTGCCCGAAAACCTTAAAATTTCCATACAATATAGGTATCAAACGAAAGGGGAAGGCCTCAGGTTTCATTTGGACTTCGATAAATTTATCGATAACTGAGTTATCGGTCGAAATATGATTGCCCAAAAACCTAAAAAATTCCCTACAATATGCGTATCAAACGAAAGGTGAAGGCCCCAGGTTTCATTTGGACATGGATATATTTCGAAAATTTATCGATAACTGAGTTATCGGTCAAAATGTGGTTGCCCGAAAACCTTAAAATTTCCCTACAATATGGGTATCAAACGAAAGGTGAAGGCCCCAGGTCTCATTTGGACATCGACATAATTCGATAAATTTATCGATAACTGAGTTATCGGTCAAAATGTGGTTGCCGAAAACCTTAAAATTTTCCTACAATATGGGTATCAAACGAAAGGTGAAGCCCCAGGTTTCATTTGGACATCGATATATTTCGATAAATTTATCGATAACTGAGTTATCTGTCAAAATGTGGTTGCCCGAAAACCTTAAAATTTCCTTACAATATGGGTATCAAACGAAAGGTGAAGGCCCCAGGTCTCATTTGGACATCGACATAATTCGATAAATTTATCGATAACTGAGTTATCGGTCAAAATGTGGTTGCCCGAAAACCTTAAAATTTCCCTACAACATGAGTATCAAACGAAAGGTGAAGGCCCCAGGTTTCATTTGGACATCGATATATTTCGATAAATTTATCGATAACTGAGTTATCGGTCAAAATGTGGTTGCCCGAAAACCTTAAAATTTCCATACAATATAGGTATCAAACGAAAGGGGAAGGCCCCAGGTTTCATTTGGACTTCGATAAATTTCGATAAATTTATCGATAACTGAGTTATCGGTCAAAATATGATGGCCCAAAAACCTAAATAATTCCCTACAATATGGGTATCAAACGAAAGTTGAAGGCCCCAGGTTTCATTTGGACATCGACATATTTCGATAAATTTATCGATAACTGAGTTATCGGTCAAAATGTGGTTGCCCGAAAACCTTAAAATTTCCCTACAATATGGGTATCAAACGGAAGGTGAAGGCCCCAGGTTTCATTTGGACATCGATATATTTCGATAAATTTATCAATAACTGAGTTATCGGTCAAAATGTGGTTGCCCGAAAACCTTAAAATTTCCCTACAATATGGGTATCAAACGAAAAGTGAAGGCCCAGGTTTCATTTGGGCATCGACATATTTCGATAAATTTATCCATAACTGAGTTAGCGGTCAAAATGTGGTTGCCCGAAAACCTTAAAATTTCCATACAATATGGGTATCAAACGAAAGGGGAAGGCCCCAGGTTTTATTTGGACTTCGATAAATTTCGATAAATTTATCGATAACTGAGTTATCGGTCAAAATATGATTGCCCAAAAACCTAAAAAATACCCTACAATATGGGTATCAAACGAAAGGTGAAGGCCTCAGGTTTCACTTGGACATCGACATATTTCGATAAATTTATCGATAACTGAGTTATCGGTCAAAATGTGGTTGCCCGAAAACCTTAAAATTTCCATATAATATAGGTATCAAACGAAAGGGGAAGGCCCCAGGTTTTATTTGGACTTCGATAAATTTCGATAAATTTATCGATAACTGAGTTATCGGTCGAAATATGATTCCCTACAATATGGGTATCAAACGAAAGGTGAAGGCCCCAGGTTTCATTTGGACTTCGATAAATTTATCGATAACTGAGTTATCGGTCAAAATATGATTGCCCAAAAACCTAAAAAATTCCCTACAATATGGGTATCAAACGAAAGTTGAAGGCCCCAGGTTTCATTTGGACATCGACATATTTCGATAAATTTATCGATAACTGAGTTATCGGTCAAAATGTGGTTGCCCGAAAACCTTAAAATTTCCCTACAATATGGGTATCAAACGAAAGGTGAAGTTCCAGGTTTCATTTGGGCATCGACATATTTCGATAAATTTATCGATAACTGAGTTATCGGTCAAAATGTGGTTGCCCGAAAACCTTAAAATTTCCCTACAATATGGGTATCAAACGAAAGGTGAAGGCCCCAGGTTTCATTTGGACTTCGATATATTTCGATAAATTTATCGATAACTGAGTTATCGGTGAAAATGTGGTTGCCCGGAAACCTTAAAATTTCCCAACCATTTGGGTATCAAACGAAAGGTGAAGGCCCCACGTCTCATTTGGACATCAACATATTTCGATAAATTTATCGATAACTGAGTTATCGGTCAAAATGTGGTTGCCCGAAAACCTTAAAATTTCCATACAATATAGGTATCAAACGAAAGGGGAAGGCCTCAGGTTTCATTTGGACTTCGATAAATTTATCGATAACTGTGTTATCGGTCGAAATATGATTGCCCAAAAACCTAAAAAATTCCCTACAATATGGGTATCAAACGAAAGGTGAAGGCCCCAGGTTTCATTTGGACTTCGATAAATTTCGATAAATTTATCGATAACTGAGTTATCGGTCAAAATATGATTGCCCAAAAACCTAAAAAATTCCCTACAATATGGGTATCAAACGAAAGTTGAAGGCCCCAGGTTTCATTTGGACATCGACATATTTCGATAAATTTATCGATAACTGAGTTATCGGTCAAAATGTGGTTGCCCGAAAACCTTAAAATTTGCCTACAATATGGGTATCAAACGAAAGGTGAAGGCCCCAGGTTTCATTTGGACATCGATATATTTTGATAAATTTATCGATAACTGAGTTATCGGTCAAAATGTGGTTGCCCGAAAACCTTAAAATTTCCCTACAATATGGGTATCAAACGAAAGGTGAAGGCCCCAGGTCTCATTTGGACATCGACATAATTCGATAAATTTATCGATAACTGAGTTATCGGTCAAAATGTGGTTGCCCGAAAACCTTAAAATTTCCCTACAATATGGGTATCAAACGAAAGGTGAAGGCCCCAGGTTTCATTTGGACATCGACATATTTCGATAAATTTATCGATAACTGAGTTATCGGTCAAAATGTGGTTGCCCGAAAACCTTAAAATTTCCCTACAATATGGATATCAAACGAAAGGTGAAGGCCCCAGGTTTCATTTGGACATCGATATATTTCGATAAATTTATCGATAACTGAGTTATCCGTCAAAATGTAGTTGCCCGAAAACCTTAAAATTTCCCTACAATATGGGTATCAAACGAAAGGTGAAGGCCCCAGGTCTCATTTGGACTTCGATATATTTCGATAAATTTATTGATAACTGAGTTATCGGTCAAAATATGATTGCCCAAAAACCTAAAAAATTCCCTACAATATGGGTATCAAACGAAAGGTGAATGCCCCAGGTCTCATTTGGACTTCGATATATTTTGATAAATTTATCGATAACTGAGTTATCGGTCAAAATATGATTGCCCAAAAACCTAAAAAATACCGTACAATATGGGTATCAAACGAAAGGTGAAGGCCCCAGGTTTCACTTGGACATCGACATATTTCGATAAATTTATCGATAACTGAGTTATCGGTGAAAATGTGGTTGCCCGGAAACCTTAAAATTACCCTACAATTTGGGTATCAAACGAAAGGTGAAGGCCCCACGTCTCATTTGGACATCGACATATTTCGATAAATTTATCGATAACTGAGTTATCGGTCAAAATGTGGTTGCCCGAAAACCTTAAAATTTCCCTACAATATGGGTATCAAACGAAAAGTGAAGGCCCAGGTTTCATTTGGGCATCGACATATTTCGATAAATTTATCCATAACTGAGTTATCCGTCAAAATGTAGTTGCCCGAAAACCTTAAAATTTCCATACAATATAGGTATCAAACGAAAGGGGAAGGCCCCAGGTTTCATTTGGACTTCGATAAATTTCGATAAATTTATCGATAACTGAGTTATCGGTCAAAATGTGGTTGCCCGAAAACCTTAAAATTTCCCTACAATATGGGTATCAAACGAAAAGTGAAGGCCCAGGTTTCATTTGGGCATCGACATATTTCGATAAATTTATCCATAACTGAGTTATCCGTCAAAATGTAGTTGCCCGAAAACCTTAAAATTTCCATACAATATAGGTATCAAACGAAAGGGGAAGGCCCCAGGTTTCATTTGGACTTCGATAAATGTATCGATAACTGAGTTATCGGTCGAAATATGATTGCCCAAAAACCTAAAAAATTCCCTACAATATGGGTATCAAACGAAAGGTGAAGGCCCCAGGTTTCATTTGGACTTCGATAAATTTCGATAAATTTATCGATAACTGAGTTATCGGTCAAAATATGATTGCCCAAAAACCTAAAAAATTCCCTACAATATGGGTATCAAACGAAAGTTGAAGGCGCCAGGTTTCATTTGGACATCGACATATTTCGATAAATTTATCGATAACTGAGTTATCGGTCAAAATATGGTTGCCCGAAAACCTTAAAATTTCCCTACAATATGGGTATCAAACGAAAGGTGAAGTTCCAGGTTTCATTTGGGCATCGACATATTTCGATAAATTTATCGATAACTGAGTTATCGGTCAAAATGTGGTTGCCCGAAAACCTTAAAATTTCCCTACAATATGGGTATCAAACGAAAGGTGAAGGCCCCAGGTTTCATTTGGACTTCGATATATTTCGATAAATTTATCGATAACTGAGTTATCGGTGAAAATGTGGTTGCCCGGAAACCTTAAAATTTCCCTACAATTTGGGTATCAAACGAAAGGTGAAGGCCCCACGTCTCATTTGGACATCAACATATTTCGATAAATTGATCGATAACTGAGTTATCGGTCAAAATGTGGTTGCCCGAAAACCTTAAAATTTCCATACAATATAGGTATCAAACGAAAGGGGAAGGCCCCAGGTTTTATTTGGACTTCGATAAATTTCGATAAATTTATCGATAACTGAGTTATCGGTCAAAATATGATTGCCCAAAAACCTAAAAAATACCCTACAATATGGGTATCAAACGAAAGGTGAAGGCCTCAGGTTTCACTTGGACATCGACATATTTCGATAAATTTATCGATAACTGAGTTATCGGTCAAAATGTGGTTGCCCGAAAACCTTAAAATTTCCATACAATATAGGTATCAAACGAAAGGGGAAGGCCCCAGGTTTTATTTGGACTTCGATAAATTTCGATAAATTTATCGATAACTGAGTTATCGGTCGAAATATGATTCCCTACAATATGGGTATCAAACGAAAGGTGAAGGCCCCAGGTTTCATTTGGACTTCGATAAATTTATCGATAACTGAGTTATCGGTCAAAATATGATTGCCCAAAAACCTAAAAAATTCCCTACAATATGGGTATCAAACGAAAGTTGAAGGCCCCAGGTTTCATTTGGACATCGACATATTTCGATAAATTTATCGATAACTGAGTTATCGGTCAAAATGTGGTTGCCCGAAAATCTTAAAATTTCCCTACAATATGGGTATCAAACGAAAGGTGAAGTTCCAGGTTTCATTTGGGCATCGACATATTTCGATAAATTTATCGATAACTGAGTTATCGGTCAAAATGTGGTTGCCCGAAAACCTTAAAATTTCCCTACAATATGGGTATCAAACGAAAGGTGAAGGCCCCAGGTTTCATTTGGACTTCGATATATTTCGATAAATTTATCGATAACTGAGTTATCGGTGAAAATGTGGTTGCCCGGAAACCTTAAAATTTCCCTACAATATGGGTATCAAACGAAAGGTGAAGTTCCAGGTTTCATTTGGGCATCGACATATTTCGATAAATTTATCGATAACTGAGTTATCGGTCAAAATGTGGTTGCCCGAAAACCTTAAAATTTCCCTACAATATGGATATCAAACGAAAGGTGAAGGCCCCAGGTTTCATTTGGACATCGATATATTTCGATAAATTTATCGATAACTGAGTTATCCGTCAAAATGTAGTTGCCCGAAAACCTTAAAATTTCCCTACAATATGGGTATCAAACGAAAGGTGAAGGCCCCAGGTCTCATTTGGACTTCGATATATTTCGATAAATTTATTGATAACTGAGTTATCGGTCAAAATATGATTGCCCAAAAACCTAAAAAATTCCCTACAATATGGGTATCAAACGAAAGGTGAATGCCCCAGGTCTCATTTGGACTTCGATATATTTTGATAAATTTATCGATAACTGAGTTATCGGTCAAAATATGATTGCCCAAAAACCTAAAAAATACCGTACAATATGGGTATCAAACGAAAGGTGAAGGCCCCAGGTTTCACTTGGACATCGACATATTTCGATAAATTTATCGATAACTGAGTTATCGGTGAAAATGTGGTTGCCCGGAAACCTTAAAATTACCCTACAATTTGGGTATCAAACGAAAGGTGAAGGCCCCACGTCTCATTTGGACATCGACATATTTCGATAAATTTATCGATAACTGAGTTATCGGTCAAAATGTGGTTGCCCGAAAACCTTAAAATTTCCATACAATATAGGTATCAAACGAAAGGGGAAGGCCCCAGGTTTCATTTGGACTTCGATAAATGTATCGATAACTGAGTTATCGGTCGAAATATGATTGCCCAAAAACCTAAAAAATTCCCTACAATATGGGTATCAAACGAAAGGTGAAGGCCCCAGGTTTCATTTGGACTTCGATAAATTTCGATAAATTTATCGATAACTGAGTTATCGGTCAAAATATGATTGCCCAAAAACCTAAAAAATACCCTACATATGGGTATCAAACGAAAGATGAAGGCGCCAGGTTTCATTTGGACATCGACATATTTCGATAAATTTATCGATAACTGAGTTATCGGTCAAAATATGGTTGCCCGAAAACCTTAAAATTTTCCTACAATATGGGTATCAAACGAAAGGTGAAGGCCCCAGGTTTCATTTGGGCATCGACATATTTCGATAAATTTATCGATAACTGAGTTATCGGTCAAAATGTGGTTGCCCGAAAACCTTAAAATTTCCCTACAATATGGGTATCAAACGAAAGGGGAACGCCGCAGGTTTCATTTGGATTTCAATATATTTCGATAACTGAGTTATTGTCAAAATGTGAGGCCAAATACCTTTAAATTTCCTAACAATATGGGTATCAAACGAAAGTGGAAGTCCAGAGGTTTCGTTTGGACTGCTGTATGTTTCGATATATTTATCGATAATTTCATAGGACATTTGACTAAAAAGTAAAAAATAAATATAGTTTAAAAAAACTAAAACTCACGCTTTTAGAGAGCATTGAACTAAAAAGTTGAAAATAATTTTAAAAACCCTACACAGTAGTATTGTGGAAAAAGCGTGGTCCGCCATAATTTTCGTATATCGAGCGCTCGACGCTTTTCCCACATTAAGCTGATGGCCCAATGCCCGCTTGCTTTGCTGGCTTTGCCTCGAGATTTGTCAAAATTTCTTTTGAACTCTACTGAAATGTATGAAAGTTGGCCCAGTGGCAGCTTTACTTTGCTTGCTTGAAGCACTTCAAAGCGTCGAATAGCCCAAATCTCTATTTGACAGCGCTTTACACGCTTCTCTGTTTGTCTTGTTGTTGAGTTGTTTGTCTCATCCTGCATTTTTGACAGCTTTTGAAGCTTTTACTTGGCCATAGAAGCTTTCAAAAAAAAGCAAAGTGAGCCTGGGTAAGCAAGGCAAGCAAATCAAGCCTGCATTGGGTCATCACCTTAATGCTAGTTTCTTTACTACGCTTTCATTAGCTTTACTTGTACATACATTCATATGTATGTTTGCTTGTTTGTATGTAACTCTACTTCAGTCTACCCGATAGTGGCATATGACTGTCACAAAATTGCCTACAATATGGGTATCAAACTAAAGTGGAGGCCCAGAGGTTTCGTTTGCACTGCGGTATACTTCGATATATTTATCGATTACTTCATAACAGATTTAACTTAAAAGTAAAAAATAAATACAGTTTAAAGAGCGAAAACACACGCTTTTAAAGAATATTGCACTATAAAGGTAAAAATAATTTAAATAAAAATCGAAGATTATGGAACAAAGCGGACCACGCTTTTTCCACAATACTACTGTGTAGGGTTTTTAAAATAATTTTCAACTTTTTAGTTCAATGCTCTCTAAAAGCGTGAGTTTTAGTTTTTTTAAACTATATTTATTATATTTCCTTTTTTTACTTTTAAAAATTTTGTTTGTTATTTTTTTTAGATAGGTTAGGTTTGGTTCAAGTGGCTGCCGCAGAGGCACACCTAGGCCTAAAAGACCCGTTGTGATACCACCAACACTAAGAAAGTCAGTTCCGGGACCATGCCATATGGAAAATCCCAGTATTATCGGGATTCTCCAGAATCCCGGGACTGACGTTCCTAAACCGACACCGTTACTCTTCCTCGAACCATTTAGATGACTTGATGAAGGCCATCAGGTCCTTTATGTCCAGCTCCGTGACCTGGCGTAGGCTACCCAGGAAGGGCACTCCCAAAAAGCGCATTATTTTTGTAAATTAATATATGTATCTCTCCCGTGACACCACAAAACCAAGTAAGTGCCTCTCCCGTGATAAATGCAAAACCAATTAAGACTCAGTTATTTTCCCAACTACTTACTTGGTTTTGCATTTGTCTCGGAAGAGGCACTTACTTGGTTTTGTGGTATCACGGGAGAATCTGTACTGTGATTTTTTCGAACGGTACCAATATAGGATTATTAAATATATGCATGACATCAGTTTAGAATTCCTTTGGATAAGAGTGATTTTGCCAACTAAGTTTGTTCCACTCAAGCCATACCTAAAAGTGGGTATCAAGATTGGCTCTGCCACCGTCAAAACAACCCACAAAAACTGCCAAAATAACCGTTAGCTGCCACTTGGGCCAACTTTATCATATCTACATTAGGGTGATATGCAAAATAAATAATATTTTTTTACGTCTTACCCCCTCTTACTTACTTGCTTACTTAAAATAGCTTTTAACCGCCTAGGCAATTTTGGCCAATGGATCTCATTGGAATTTTGTTTGATATAATAATAGCACTTTGTATATCGTTTTGGAAAGTTCAATGCTTCACATTTAAGGATAAGTAAAGGTTTCGAAAAAAAAATTATGGGAAAAATCACTTATAAAAAAATATTATTTGCTTCTCAATTACTAGCTTTTGAGAGTGTAAGACCTAGAAGAATTTTTTTTTGAATCACCGTAATGTGAATCAGTTATTGAGAGTAAGGCGAGTCTTTTGCTATAACCTTTTTGTCGGTTGTTTTCATTTTTGTTTACAATTTGTTGCAATTTTTGGCAAGTTTCTGATCTGATATTTCTGCATCGTCGCCACGAACTCCATCATGACGCAGCCATTTCCTGTGGCCTATACCTTTTAGTATAACGTGCTTTTGCATTTGATTTTGATAATTCTTTGTTTTGTACGTAAGTCTCTAAATGTTGTATTTTGAAATGTTTTTATGGTTTGTGGCGCTTTGGCAGAATCCTCGACTAAGCGATTCGTCAGTTACGATAAATGTGTAAAAGTTTATGGCGTCAGAGCTATTGTAGATATTGACCCTTTTGCATTACATGGTGTCTTTTTTGGTTTTTGGCTCTTGTCTTCACGATACCTGTTTTCTGGCTAATAGTTCGGTAACCATTAGGTAGTAACCATTTTAGTTTTTTTATGGAGTAGGCTGTACTTGGCAGCAACAATACCTTTGTTCACTTATTATAGTTATGTATTTATCCGCTGAGGGTAATAGCAGCTACACAACTGTTTCATCGTTTTTAATTTTTTAGTACCTACTAAATAATGAAAGAAGGTTGGATATAAAATTTGTTAGGTAGGTAGGTAGGTAGAAGTGGCTGCCGCAAAGGCACACCTAGGCCAGTAATAAAAGGCCCGTTGTGAGACCACCAAACACTAGGAAAGTCAGTCCCGGGGCCCGGCCATATGGAAAATCCCAGTGCTGTCGGGACTCTCCATATAGCCGAAACCCGGGACTGACACTCCTAACCGACACCGCTACCCCTCCTCGAACCATTTTGATAACTTGATGAAGGCCATCAAGTCCTTTATGTCTAGCTCCGCGACCTGGCTCAAGCTAACAAGGAAGGGAACTCCCAGAGAGCGCCTTCTCGCTCCGCTTAAGGCCGGGCAGTTGCAGATGAGGTGCTCCACCGTTTCCTCTTCCTCATCCTCTTTGCAACTCCTGCAGCATCGTCGGTAGGGAACGCCTAGCCTTGCTGCGTGCCTACCAATAAGGCAGTGCCCGGTTAAAACACCTATTAATATGGAGATTTCCTTCCTTTTTAGGGCGTATATGTGTCTAGATCTTTTAAGATCGCATTTTGGCCAGGGTTGCTTGGATATCCGGCACCCTGGGGCTTGTAGCCATCTTTCGTTGGCTTCGCGGAGTGTATGCTCCTTCAGCATTAGCTTGCACGTGGCAAACGGCATACCTATGCGCTCTTTATCTTGAAGAATCTGCTTGGTCGTGCCCTGCCTGGCAAGTTCGTCTGCCCTACAGTTTCCCTCAATGTCCCTGTGTCCCGGGACCCATGTGAGGTTCACGCGGTTCTGTTGGGCCATCTCTTGAAGAGATCGACGACAGCTGAGCGTCAGTTCAGAGTTGAACGAGTAAGAGCCAAGGGATTTGATGGCCGCTTGGCTGTCGCTGAAAATACAGATATCCTGTCCGATGGTGCGTTCACCTATCCAAGTCACGGCGTCCATGATTGCAGAAACTTCAGCCTGGAAGACGCTGCAGTGATAAGGTAGTCTAAAGGAGAGTTCTAGGTCCAAATCCCTTGAGTAAACCCCTCCTCCGACTCTGCCGTCTAACTTCGAGCCGTCGGTGTATATAAAAGTACCGCCATTAGTAGCGGGACACCGATCTATGTTCTCCCAGTCTTCCCTGCTGGGAATGTTTATTCTAAAACAACAATCTCCGACTGTTGTGGTCGCACACCGATCTGTGCTCAGAGGGAGAAAGCTGTAAGATCTTAGAATACAGGAGTGTCCAATAGTGCTTGCGCCCCAGACGGACGTTTCCCTTAGACGCACAGCCGATGCTGCTGCTGCCCGGTACCCTTCCAGATCGAGTGGCAAAAAGCCAAGAATGGCCTGGAGAGCTTCATTGGGCGTTGTTCTTAACGCCCCGCTTATACAGATCATGCTCGATCTGTGGACTTTTCCTAACAGATTTAGGTTTGTTGCCTTTCCTAGCGCAGGCCACCATACCACGACTCCATACAGCATAATTGGCTGGATTATCGCAGTGTAGATCCATCTGCAAATTTTGGGGCTGAGCCCCCATTTTTTGCCAATGGCTCTTTTACACGTGTAAAGTGCAATGCACGCTTTCCTCTGGCGCTGGATGACATTCTCCTTCCAGTTAAGCTTTCTATCTAGAACTGTGCCTAGGAATTTGGCTTTGTCAGCTAAGTTCAGGCGCACGCCATCTAGTTCTGGTAGGTTCAGCGGTGGTATCTTGTACCGCCTGGTATAAAGGACAAGCTCCACCTTTCCCGGGTTGATGCTATGTCCGCAGCGAGAGGACCATGAAGAAACTTCTCGCAGTGCTACTTGCATCAAGTCACACAGGGTTTGTGGGAATTTGCCCCTATATGCAATAGCTAAATCGTCTGCATATGCCACTATCTTCCCGCCCCCCCACCTTGTGTCTCGTAGCAGCGAGTTTACGGTGAGGTTCCATAGGAGCGGGGAGAGAACACCACCCTGAGGCGTTCCTCTTGTGACATAGCGTGAAAGATCAACTGTTCCCAGTGAAGAAACTATTTTCCTTCCCTTTAGTAGTTGATCAATTAGTCCAATAAGAGACCTATTTATGCCCAGGTTTGTTAAAACAGTGTTAATAGCCTCCGGCCTTATATTGTTGAAAGCCCCTTCGATGTCCAGAAAGGCCACGAGACAGTACTCCTTTTCGTGCAATGATTTTTCAACAATAGAGACTAGGCTGTAGAGCGCAGTTTCCGTTGATTACCTTTGATGTATGCATGTTGATAGCTAGAAATAAGGTTGCTATCAATAGTAGAGGAGAGATAATCGCTAATTATCCTCTCGAAGGTTTTAAGTGCAAAAGACGAGAGACTGATCGGTCTGTAGTCTTTAGGCTCATAGTGTGAGGCCTTCCCAGCCTTTGGAATAAAGACTACCGTGGCGCTTCTCCAGGAGCACGGAATGTAATTAAGAGCCAGGCAGGCTGAATAGAGAACTACCAGCCATTTAGCTGATATTTCCAGCGTGTTTATAAGTTGTGCGGGGAAAATCCTGTCTGGCCCAGCTGCCTTGAACGGCTCAAAGCTTTTGATTGCCTACCTTACCCTTTCCTCCGTAATGGGTATGTTTACCGCCAGGTTTGTTGCAGATGCTACAGGTGCATCATACAAGTTCCCCGGAAAGTGTGTATTCAGGAGCAGCTCCAGGGTTTCCCCTTCCGTGCTGGTCCAAGATCCGTCAGGCTTCCGTAAATAGCTAATGGCTGTTTGAGTTTTTGATAGCACTCGTCTAAGTCTCGCTGTATCATCGACTTTTTCGACCCCGGTGCAGAAATTTCTCCACGAAGTTCTCTTCGCTTGCCTTAGAGCCTTTTTATAGGCCCTCAGTTTAGCTTTATATTCGAGCCATTCAGGCTCCGTACCGATGCTCTTGGCCTTGTTAAATTGCTTCCTGCATGATATACGGAACGAATCCAGGTCGTAAGACCACCAGTGGGGTCTATGTTTGCCGCGTGGTTTTGGTACTGGACAAGCCTGCTCTAGGGCATTTGAGAGCGCCGTTGTAAAGGTCGTTACCAGATCATCCAGTTCTCCCACTGATGAGGGGGCTTGTGGAGGTAATACTGGTAGGTCCCTAGCTAATATTTGGTTATGTAGCTGCCAGTTAGTGTTGCGTGGATTTCGTTTCATAACTGGCTGCTCAACAATAAAGTCTAACACAATTTCTATGTACCGATGGTCAGAAAATGAATGCTCATCAAGAACACGCCATTTTCTGACCCACTCATAAGCGCCTTCGCTACAAACAGTGAGGTCTATAACCTCCCTACGAGCTTTAGTTATAAAAGTAGGCTCGTTACCCACGTTACAAACCACCAGGTTAGTTGTTAGTAGGTAGTCAAACAGAGACTCGCCCCTAGCGTTAATATCGGAGCTTCCCCACTGGACGTGATGAGCATTAGCGTCAGCTCCAATAATAAGATGGCCCGTACAGAAATTATCCACCAGATCTTTCACCTCCTTTTGTGGAGGAGGTTCTTCGGCGTCATAGGGCATATAGACCGACGCCATCGTTAGGCTGGTGCTGCCGACTGTTAAGCTGGCAGCTGTAACGTCACCATTTGAGTAGTTGGGTAATAGAAAGGTGTTTAGCTCAGACTTTACCAAAATACAGGTTCTGACCTTGCCCTCATCATTGGCTTGGATGAGCTTGTACCCCTTAGTCCCCAATCCACAGATCCTAGAGCTATTGACCCAGGGCTCTTGGATAAGGACCACGTCTACGTCGCCTTTAGAAAGACGACTGCTTAAAACAGCCGAGGCTGCTTTAGATTTGTGCAGATTTATCTGAAGCACCACCAACATGAGAGAGCTCAGACTTTCCTGCCGCCAGCGTGTCGTCGAGGTCTGGCCTGTTCCGGGGGCTGTCTCTCAACGAGGAGTTGTTCAGAGCACCTGCACGATTTGGCGTGGCGGGAACCCTGCTGTCTGAAGCAGCATCAACGTTAGTGTGCTCAGGTTTAGCCACGATCGTGACGTCGAGGCCTTCTTCGTCAAGCAGGCTTTCTTCTATCGCCGAGTTGTTCGCAGCACCATCGCAATTTGACGTGGCGGATAACATACTTTCCGCGTCGGACTCCTCTGCTTCCCCTTCCGATGCCTCGATCTCCGAGTCCTCCGGAGCGTCCGGAATAGCAGCGCGCTGTGCATCGCCACGGTATACGTGGATCACGATCTGACCCAAGCCGTAATGCACTCGTCCGTTGCACCGTTTAAGGGGCTCGAGCGCCTCCTTATTCAGAGTGATAACCAACCACCTGTCTATTGGGCCCAACCACATCGTCGACCAGATTGACGCCCCAATCCTGCGTCGGGAGAGACGGATTCCAGACCTGCAGCATCTCAAGAATATTCTCGGGTTCTGCAGGGACGGCAGGAATCCATGCCCTTGCCCTTGGCCGAGCAGGAATGTCCTTCCAGTCGACGACATCTAGTCTTGCCCCTGGGTAGACTTCACCCAGTCTTGCAACTGCTGCCTTATACAGTGCGACAGTTCTTGCATCCTCGCACGCGAATATTTTGATCTGACCTTGGTGCCAGCCCGCGTCAGTACCTCGCGGCGGACTAACTGGAGACTCACGCATTAAGTGGAGGAGGGCCCTGCCCATTTCATTCCGGACATACAGCCACTGGTCTTTGGGGATGGACCAACGGTCGTTACCTCGGTCAATGAAACCTATAAGGATTCTGTCCTTGGTTACTTCAGCAAAGCTGAGTTTTCCCACTACGGGGTTGACCTGATGCCGCTTCGGATGGGGGTCTACCTCTCCGTCCGATCTCTGGCGTTTGAAGGGATTACCGTTCACCCTCTTAGGCACATAGGGCCTCTGGAAATTTGGTATCAGAGCTTTCGTTTCCTCCACCATCTTCCTTTCTTCCGGCGACAGCTTCTCCTGCGATGCTCCCTCATATTTTTTAAGGATCCTTGCGGCCTTTCTTTTATCCCAGTACGCAGGGCGTCGGGGAGATGCCTCTTGGGGGGGATTCAGACTCGTAGTTGCCATCGCGGTCTCTCCCTTTGCGGCGTCTTCCTTCTCTTTCGAAACTCTGAAACCAGGTCGTGAGACCATTGCCCCAGATGTGAAGAGATTGGGTTTCGTACCAGCGCCTGATGGAAGTTTAGCTTCCGCCGTTTTCTGCTTGACTGCGTAGGCAGCCGCACTGTTGCTTGCTCCCATCAAGTCACTCTTACTTGATAGCAGTTTGGGGGATGACTGACCCGTAGTTTCCATCGCTGTCGGCCTCCCAGTTAACTTTGAGGCGGAGTTTGTCCTCCGGCGTTGTGTTTTCGCTTGCTCCAGCATAGTTCTTCTCTGCTGCGGAGTAAACGAAGTCGTTAATTGCTTTGTATTTTGTGTGTTCTTCATCTTGTTCGTACGACCCCTCGCCGGCCAAGGCCAGCTTAGGGTCAAGGGTAGTGTAAGGGGAAGTGTGTCGTCCGCCGCGGCAGAGCCCCATACCGCGGTAAGACCATAGTTACTCCCTGAGGCGGCCCGGTATCAGTGAGGCTCCGTTCGACTACAGCCACGATTTCAGCCTCGATTTGCCTCCCGGCTGCAAACGTCCAATGGGCACGGTATCGCATAACACCCTGGATTGGGAGGGAAAAGTTTTTAAAATTTGTTAGAACAATAAAAATGAAAAAACACATGCCTAATACCTACACGTTTTAAAAAATAATCATATTTGCCCAGGTACATATATACGCTAGTGGAATATAGCGCTGGGTTTTTAATTAAAAGGATTAATCTGTTCAACATTTTATGTAGTTTTTTGAGATCCAAGCTCGATTGCCTTGTTAAACTATAGTTGGTTGGAACAATTGAACTAACAACATAAATTATTAAGAAGGACTTTATATATTTTTTCTAATAACAACCAAGGTAAAGTTTAGTTAGAAAAAAGGCGTGAGTACCAAGTACTCGTGAGGTTTGATGTGTAAACATGTGTATTCTGCATGAAACTTAATTTCATAAATGACTCGCCTATGACTCATTTTTGACTCATCAATGAGTCATTCTTGACCCAGCAATGAGTCATTTTTGACTCATCAATGAGTGATTTATGCCTCATCCACGAGTTATTCATGACTACAACTACAATATACCCTGCCTACACTGCCTACAACTACAATATACCCATCCTAAACTGCCTACTACTACAATATACCCTGCCTACAACTACAATATACCCTGCCTATACTACCTACAACTACAATATACCCTGCCTACAACTACAACATACCCTGCCTACACTGCCTACAACTACAATATAACCTGCCTATACAATACAATATACCCTGCCTATAACTACAATATACCCTGCCTAAACTGCCTGCAACTACAATACACCCTGCCCATACTTCCTACAACTACAATATACCCTGCCTACACCTACAATACACCCTGCCTAAACAATACAATATACCCTGCCTACACTGCCTACAATGCCTATACAATACAATATACCCTTCCTACACTGCTTACACACTACAGACTACCGCCTACAGACTATGCCTACAACTACAATATACCCTGCCTACAACTACAATATACCCTGCCTATACTGCATACAACTACAATATACCCTGCCTACACTGCCAACAACTACAATATACCCTGCCTACACTGCCTACAACTACTATATACCCTGCCTACACTGCCTACAACTACAATATACCTTGCCTACAACTACAATATACCCTGCCTACACTGCCTACAACTACAATATCCTTTGTCTACATTGCCTACAACTACAATATACCCTGCCTACACTGCCTACAACTACAATATGCCCTGCCTATACAATACAATACACCCTGCCTACATTGCGTACACTGCCTACACCGCCCTCAATGCCTATACAATACAATCGACCCCGCAATATACCCTGCCTAAACTGCCTGCAACTACAATACACCCTGCCCTTACTTCCTACAACTACAATATACCCTGCCTACACCTACAATACACCCTGCCTAAACAATACAATATACCCTGCCTACACTGCCTACAATGCCTATACAATACAATATACCCTTCCTACACTGCTTACACACTACAGACTACCGCCTACAGACTATGCCTACAACTACAATATACCCTGCCTACAACTACAATATACCCTGCCTATACTGCATACAACTACAATATACCCTGCCTACACTGCCAACAACTACAATATACCCTGCCTATACTACCTACAACTACAATATACCCTGCCTACAACTACAACATACCCTGCCTACACTGCCTACAACTACAATATAGCCTGCCAATTCTGCCTATACAATAAAATACGCCTACACCGCCTACACTGCCCCCCAGCGCTAAGATTTACACATCAAAAATTCATTGTTTATCTGCAAGAGTTTATGAGAAAATAATTTTTCAATATTATCATGATCAGAAATTATCTAAAATTATCAAAAATTCAACCTCCAATAACATTAACAAAGACATGAATTTTGACAAAATATTTTTAGGACAGGGTTTGAGTCTTGCCCACTATCCAAAAAAATTACAAGTTTCAAAATCGGTGGGATTTTGAAAAAAAATTAAAAATTTTGTTGATTGTATTGTATAGGCATTGTAGGCTTTGTAGGCGGTGTAGGCAGGGTGTATTGTATTGTATGGGCATTGTAGGCAGGGTGTATTGTATTGTATATTCATTGTAGGCAGTGTAGGTAGTGTAGGCAGGGTGTATTGTATTGGATAGGCATTGTAGGCAGGCCGATCGTATTGTATAGGCATTGTAGGCAATGTAGGCAGGGTGTATTGTATTATATAGGCAGGGTATATTGCAAGGTATGAATCCGATTAAAATAACTTTCCGGTTTCGGTTTCGGTTTTGTAACACGATTCGGTTTCGGTTCCGGTTTTTTATTTGAAAGTGCATTTTTTTAATTTCTTAAACAAAACAATTAGAAAATCAAATTTTCGAAAAGTCCAGCTTCGAACTTCGAAAGCCCGTAACTTTGTTTTGGAGGCTAACTTCGAAAAACTTAAAAAAGTTGGTTTGGTTCAATACCCAGCCAATATTATTAATGCTATGTATGGATGAAATTTCTGCAATATAATTTTTAAAAAATTACTACTTTTTCAAATAGAAAAATATTAGAATGGAAACTAAATGAAATGAATCGTCAAAATATATGATACGGGCCTCTAAACACATTTTGCACGGATCTCGTAAATTTTTTTCGATGCCATCATTCTTTATGTAGCTAAATTTCCTCTTTAAGAATTTGATACTGAGGTCAAAACGTGTATTTTGTAACATTGCTCGACAATCTTCTATGAAATCCATGACAGTAACGAGGGAGAGTGGACGTGTTTATTTTTCACTCCGTGTTTTCTTTTTGTTCATATTTGCCTAGTTTGCAAATTTCATTTGTTTCCTGCGTTATAATTATTCTATAACTTTGACTCTTAGTGAATTTGAATAGTTGAAAGTCTATTCTTATAATTTAATTTGGTTTATATATGTACTTATATTTAATAAATAAACGATAAAACATTTGTCATTATGCCGTGTGTGTGGACAAAGAGTTGTTCGCTCCCAACAAACGGTGATGTGTGCTAAGTGCAATGACCTGTTTCATCTAAACTGTGTTAATGTGTCAGTGGCAGATCTCGATTTTCTGCTGGCGTCCAATCAACATTTTTATTGTAATTTTTGTTGGGCTGAGTGTTGTACACCGCCCTCAACCACTCTCCCTGCATCAACAGAAAATTGTGAAAAGCATAAAAGTGAGAGCAAAATTGATGAAAAAGCAACTTTGCTTGGTATAGCTAATGACATTGCTACTCTGCGCGCAGACAATGGTCAACTTCTCGCAATACTAAACTCTCTGAGAAGTGATAACACTATCCCTGTGCAAAAGTGTGATAACCTATCTGCTGAGATTAGCTCTCTGCGTTCGATGATCGATCCTAAACTCAGTGCTAGTGCTCAAACCTCAAAATGTGCTAGTGCATCAAATGAAGACAATCATAATAAAAAGTCATCTAATGCAAATGAGAATAAACAAACAAAAAAGTCAAACAAAAAGAGTAAAACTGCTAATTCTACAACAACAATGAATTCTGCGTCAACTAAAAATACAGAGACAAAAAGATCAAACAAAGACGATAGCATTGCTTCGGCAAAAACAACAAAGCATTCTGTTCCAGTTGACAAAGTAAATGCTATTAATGTTCTGGCTTCCAATGAGAGCAACAATAATAATGATGTTCCTATAACCAAAGAGAATATATCAACAAGAGCCGTCACTCGTTATAAATGCAAAGAAAAAATGGATGCCGTTTTCTTTCAGGGTTTCGGTAATTTTGTTATCCTCAGTTTTGTAAATTCGACAGCTGGTAAATTTTTGTGTCGACTCTTGTGTTATTTCACTTCGCGTATATTTTCTTTTACACATTTTGTTTTGATTAGACAATAACATATTTATATCGAAATTACCGAAACCCTGAAAGAAACGGCATCCATCTTGTTCGTTGCTTTCATAACGAGTGGTGGCTCTTGTTGATATATTCTCTTTGCTGTAACTGAAAATTCTGCTGTTGTTGATGGTGCTGCCCCTCTTGTCATAAGTGAACTAAATGACGTCACTGCTGCTGACGCTGCTGCTGATTCTGCAGGGTTGGGTGAATCGTTTCGCACTGCAGGCTCAACTAATGCAAAAATGAATAACAAAGTAGATGTGAAGAAGAATCAAAAGGCGCGTGCAATTGTTATTGGTAGTAATTCCAATGTTGATTTTGGTGTTAGGGTGCGTTTTAAATGGCTTTACTTGTCATCTTTTAAGCCGTCAGTTTCAAATGCTGCTAATGTATCTAAAACTTTTATGCGTTGTCAAAGGCTGACAAAAAAGGATGCTGATCTCAATATTCTAACCAGTGTTAACTTTAAATTTGGTATATCCTCATCCAAATATGAAGATATTATGGATGCATCAATTTGGCCAACTGGTGTCAAAATTAGACCATTTCGTTTTTTTCAAAGAACTGGGACTCAGCTAGACAATGTGTGAGTGATAACCCTACTTCTAATAATCCGTCATTTGTCCAAAGTTCCACTAGTTCTTCCCGCCTCCCAAAGAAGTCATTAAAAGTCTATTTTCAAAATATATCGGGAATGAGTACTAAAGCCTCGGCTGTTTATGCGGCTACGTGTAGTAATGACTATGATTTGATAGTTCTTGTGGAGGCATGGCTAACTGGGAACTTTAACGACAGTGAATTTTTCGACAAAAATCTTTATAGTGTTTTCCGCAAAGATCGGGATAGCTTAAGCACTGGTCTATCCAGAGGAGGAGGAGTCCTGATAGCCGTAAAAAAGGGGCTAAAGTCTACTCTGGTTCCTCTTAGTATTGCCGATACTGTTATTGACCAATTGATCATTTCAATTAACGGTAAGACGGATATTCTTTTTGTTAGTGTATCTTATATACCACCAGATAGTAGTGACAAAATGTATGAAGATCACGTAAATAATATTATGCATGTTGCAAGGTCAAATTTAAATCACCAGTTATGTGTTTTGGGTGATTTTAATTTGAATAAAATCATCTGGTCTTATCTTCCAGGAGAAAATACACTTATGCCAACTAATGTTAATCATGCTAATGAAATTTATTTACTTGATAGTTTTTATAGTTTACAACTAGTTCAAATCAATAATTATGTAAATTTGCTGGATAAAATCCTAGATCTAATCTGTGTTAGTAGTGATCTAAATTGTAATTTGGTTCGGTCTTGCTGTCCGTTATCAAATACTGATAAACATCATGTACCTTTAATTTTGGAGCTAGAGTTTTATGAATTTGCAAATATTGTATTGTATTTTGGGTATTCAGTCCATCAAGAATTCAAAATAAAGAAATGTATGACTTCGGTTGCGGAACCTTTGTTGCATATATTTAATTTAACTTTGCAGTATGGCATTTTTTTGGATGAATGGAAAATTGCTTATATTGAACCAATTCATAAAAGTGGTAATAAGAGCAATGTTTCAAATTATCGGCCAATTTCAAAACTTCCTGTTATATCTAAACTTTTTGAGAACGTGGTAATGCGCAAATTAGCATCCTTGGTTAAACAATATATCTGTCCCTATCAGCATGGGTTTGTTCCAGGACGCTCAACAATCTCTAATCTTTCAGTATTTTCAAATTACTGTATTTCATCGTTCTTAGAGGGTTGTCAAGTCGATTGTAGACTAAACTTTGTTGTTATCAATAATGTTAAATCAGCACTCTACGTGGCTACTTCGGGTGTGCCTCAGGGAAGTATCCTTGGTCCGCTTTTCTTCATTATGTTTATTAATGACGTGAGTTCTTGTTTTAAACACTGCGGTTATCTTATGTACGCAGATGACTTAAACATCTTTTTCAAAATAAGGAATGAGGCTGATGTTCTCATGCTTCAAAATGAATTGACTGCTTTTAATGATTGGTGTTCTAGGAATAGGCTCGCTCTCAATGTCAATAAATGTTATAGTGTTTGTATAAAATTGGGTAAGTATGGGGTTGGGGGTATTGGTGTCACTAGCACTTCACCGTGCTCCTTTTAATAAAAACAACCACTTGGTTTAACTTTAAATATATATAAAAACCACTTTATTTAATCTTTTTCAAAACTCTACTTAGCTTTAAACACTTCACTAAACTCTTGCGAAATAGGTAAACGTTAGCGGGCGGTAGTTACAGACGAACTAACTTGACAATTTTCTTGATCTCCTTGCGCAGCAAGGGAACTGTAACTATGTATGTGTGTATGTATGTAAATATGTAAAGTACGGTAAGTAAAAAATTTCTATATTCTTTTGTTTACAGGGTGCGTGAATCGTAAGTATTTTTTTAGTAAATTAATTTAAGTAAATTTAACTATTTAAGCAACGGTAAGTATTTTGGCAAAATGATTTAAGTAGATTTAAGAAATTTAAGGTAAGTACATATGTGGTTTAGCAAAAGGATTTAAGTTAAATTTTACAAGGTAGGTTATTCTAAGGTAAGTATATAAGTGTAAATTCATTTCATATTAAATTCATTATTAAATTATAATTTAGTTTTTTAGGGAAACTATTTAAAATTCAATTAAATTGGAGCTCATGTTTCCAACATGGCGGCCGGCCTGCTCCGATGAAGGAAGCAGTAGCTCCTGCATCTCTGCTAAAGTGGATACCGCAGTAGAGAACAGGGTTTTCAAGCGCCGCTGAGTGTCCTTGCGTTCTCCCATCCTTTTCTTAGGCTTTGCAATGACCACTCGTCGAGTAGGGGGTGTCTCCTTGGGTTTCGGTCCATTGCGTCGATTCTTCAGCTTCTTCGGGGGTTTATCTTGCTGTCGATGTAGCAGCGTGTGGTGTGCAAGGCCGCATTTGTGGCAACTGTCCGGAGAGTCGCATGCGCCCGTTACGTGGGATGTTGCCAAACAATTAATACAATATTTATGAGCCCGTACCGACTCATAGCGTTCTTCCGGTGTCATTGCCATGAACGCGTTGCAGTAGCGCAACGAGTGCTTTTGGCAACAGAGCCGACACTTGCTGAAACTCTCGTAGCGTCTGTAATGAGAATAGAAAGAGAAATATTTTATGCGGTGAGTACGGGTGCTAACAGTAGGGTCTGATGGATATCCTAGAGTTTACATACTACGGAGAGATTTATAGAGTAACGGTGGAGATATTATTCTGCTGGGGGAAGTGCGCAAAGTTTTGCAATTGGCCGTGTGTAGATTCCGCTTTGAGTGCGGACATCTACCACTCGAACTTTTTCGTCCGAGCCGGGATGGAGACGAGTAACGCGTCCGAGTCGCCACTCATTCGAGGGGAAAAGGTCATCCTTAACGACGACTAGATCGCCTTCTTTGAGGTTTGGCTGCTGCGTTTTCCATTTAGTACGCTTATGAAGTTCGTTGAGATATTCATTTTTCCAGCGCGTACTAAATTGATGGTGTAGAACTTGTAATTTTTGCCATTTGTTGATGAGCGAAAGATTCTCGGAGTTGGGTTCGGGTAACGCGAGCAGTGGAGCACCACGGAGGAAATGTCCAGGAGTTAGAGCGTGTAAATCATTTGGATCTTGCGACATCGGAGATAGCGGTCTAGAGTTGAGAACCGCTTCGATTCGAGTGAGTAGGGTAGTAAATTCTTCGAAGGTGAATTTATGGTTTCCTGCAACCTTGAGAAAATGAGTTTTAAAACTCTTAACAGCTGCTTCCCATAATCCGCCCATGTGCGGAGCATATGGGGGAATAAATTGCCAGGATAGTCCGTAAGTTGAGTATTTTTCAGCTATGTCAGGTGCGGCTTCTTTGAGAAAAGCCGTGAGCTCCTTCTGAATTGTGCGGCTGGCACCAATGAAGGTTTTGCCATTATCTGACATGATTTTATGTGGTAGTCCACGACGACTTACAAACCGCGAGAATGCTGCTTTGAAAGCGGCTGTCGTCAAATCTGAACAGAGTTCGAGGTGTACTGCTTTTGTCGAAAAACAGACAAACACGCAGACATATGCCTTTGCATACGATGCTTTTCGGAGAATGGAAGTTTTGACTAAGAAAGGTCCCGCAAAGTCGATACCGGTGGTATGAAATGGAAATGGTAGGGTAAAGGTGGACCTTTCAGGAGGGAGTGCGGCCATTATTTGAGTTTTAGCCTGTTGTTTATATATAGTGCATGTCTTACAATGAAATATGCACTTCTTCACCTTTTGTTTGAGTCGAGGGATGTAGTATTCCTGTTGTATCATGCGGATCATCAGTTGTTTTTCGGCATGCAACAAGGTAGAGTGAACAAATTCTAAGAGTAAAGAGCAAAAACGAGAATTATCGGGAATTATAACAGGATAACGCTCGTTGTAACTGAGATTGGCTTCTGCGAGCCGACCATTCACTCGCATTATGCCTGTTTCGTCAGGGTAGGGTTCAGAGTTAATAATGAACTCTTTTTGTGGAGTGGTTTGTTGGACTGTAGATCCACAATTTCGGCAGAGTAATATTTCTGTTGCGTCAACAGGATCAAACGAACTTTTGCCTGATGCACTTCTTCATGGGCTAGCGTGATCGTTTTTAGAGTCTCGAGTCCTTGTGCCCTGTTTATAAAACGGTACATATAAGCAAGGACTCGTAGAGCTCTTGAATAGGAAGAAAAGCGTTCGAGTAGATCAGGCATATCTACAGTATGAAATGCTTGAGTGCGCTTTTGTTCCGGTGGAGTAGGGGTTTGTGTCGTCAGGACTTTGGGGATTTGGCCAACCACTCTGGGCCCCTCCACCAAAGGGAGCGTTCGGCTAGATCCTTGGGTGTGCATCCGCGTGTACCAAGATCTGCTGGATTATCTCCACTGGGTACGTGTTTCCAAGTGGCGTTACTCACGTTTTCCAGAATTTGTGAGGTTCTATTTGCCACGTAGGTCTTCCAAGTGTGTGGGGGTTTTTCCAACCATGCGAGTACTATGGCGGAGTCCGACCAGAGCAATAGGTCATTTGGAGTCAGGGTTAGGTGGGAGCGTGTTTGTTTTACCAATTTGGTGAGTAGTACTGCTCCACAGAGTTCTAGACGTGGCAGGCTCACGGTTTTCAATGGAGCCACTTTGCTCTTCGCCACGAGTAAGTGAGTTGAGAATGTGTTATCGCTATTTTGCACTCGTAGGTATACGCAAGCGCAGAATGCTTTTTCGGATGCATCTGAGAATCCATGCATCTGAAGAGGGTTTATTGGGTGAAAATTCAACCCATCGAGGGATTTTAATTTCATTTATCGCGGAGAGATTTTCGCGAAATGTATTCCATTTGTGGAAAGCGCTGGGTTTGACTCGTTCGTCCCAGTCTGTTCCTTCTAACCAGAGTTCCTGGAGGAGAGTCTTGGCTAGTATCATTATTGGCGATAGCCACCCTGCCGGATCAAACAATTTCGCAACCGCCGATAAAATTTGCCTCTTTGTGTTCGAGTTTTCTGCGGGTAGAGGGTCGTACGAGTACGAGAAAGAGTCGTTTATGGCATTCCATTTTATGACGAGAGTCTTCGTTGAGCTGGCATCGTGAAATTTGAGAAAATCTGCATCTAGGAGATCAGATTCTGGAATGGATTGCAATAATTCTGAGTTATTTGCCGTTATTTTCTTTAGTGGAAAACCGGCTGATTTTAAAACTTAGATAACTTCGTGTAGAGAGTCGTGAGCGGACTGTAAGGTGTGTTCTCCCGAAAGTATATCGTCTACGTAGGTTTCGTGTAGCAATATATCATGGGCGAGTGGGTGGGTGAGTTTTGTGTCTTCTGCGAGTTGATGCAGAGTACGTATCGCGAGATATGGGGCACAGTTGACGCCAAACGTCACTGTCTTTAATTTGAAGTCCTCCATTGGCTGCTGTGGGGATCTTCGGAAGAGAATTCTTTGAAAATCCTGATCCTCTTCGTGAACGAGAATTTGGCGATACATCTTTTCGATATCGCCATTGAATACATACTTAAAAAATCGCCATTTGAGTAGGACGAGCATTAGGTCGTTTTGGAGTATAGGGCCTGAGTGTAAAGCGTCATTCAAGGAGTTTCCAGAATGAGTGGTTCTAGATGCGTTGAAGACAACGCGCACCTTTGTTGTTTTGCTGTCGGGTTTTAAGACCGCATGATGGGGGAGGTAGAAAGAAAGATACTTTCCTTTATCGATGACCTCGCGGGATGAGATTGCCTCCATATGGTTAAGGGTGATATATTCTTCCAAAACTTCCGAGTATTTTTCTCTTAGTTCTGGACCTCTTTCGAGGGATCTCTCAACGCTGAGGTATTGTTGTTGTGCAGCAATACGTGAGTGTCCCAGGGCAAGTGTGCTTGGAAATTCCCTTTTGAATGGGAGTTTCACGACATATCTACCATCTTCTTGGCGGTGAGTGGTTTTGCGGTAGAGTTCCTCGCAAAATTTGTCATCTTCCGAAAGAGCTTGAGTCATGGGTAGCTCTTCTTGTTGCCAAAACTGCTGGAGTATTGTACTGAGAGTATCATCCGGACTCTCGAGTACTTGAGTCGAGAATGTATTTACAGTCTCTTTAATGGGTCCGCTGAGTATCCACCCAAATATAGTATTTTGGGCTAATAACGAGCCACTTACGTTGGCTTGTAACCCTTGGACTAATATTTGGGGAGTGAGATCGCTGCCTATAACCATGTCGATTTTTGAGGGTGTGAAACATTGAGGGTCAGCGAGTGGAAATGTTGCAATTTCCTTCAAGTTTACTGTCGACACTTTGAAGCTGGGCAGGAAATGAGTCAATTTAGGCAGTAAAATGGCTTGAGTATTAATTTGCTTTTTCAGATCCGCCGAGCAGAGTGTTATCTCACAGATCTTATTCGAGTTTTGAACTACCGAACCTCCCATTCCCGATATTTTATAATGGGTTTCTTTGGTTGGTAGTTGTAGGAGTTTTTGTATTCTAGAGGCTACAAAGGTTTTTTCGGAGCCTTGGTCTATCAGTGCACGAATTTTATGATATTCGCCGTTAGCTGACACTGTGACTAAAGCTGTGGGTAAGAGGGTGGTTTCGCTACTACTTGCGAAGTGAGTCGATGTCGTGTTTTTCTTAAATGGGTTCTGAGTTGATTGGGTTCGATTGAGTCGAGAGATCTCTGAATTTTATACAGCTCATTAATGAGTGATTCAGATTGCAGAGTTTGGTTTTGAGGGGTCGAAGATCTGTGGTTGAAGCTAGAGTTAGAGTTACGGGGTTTATTGGGTCTATATGTGCCGAGTCGTTCTACCACTTCGTACCTAGTCGTGAGAAATTTGTCCATCTCCGACCAAAGTGGTAGCTCTTTTCTGGAATCGAGTGATTGTTGCCAGAGTGCAAGGGTTTCATCAGGTAGTTTTGATGAGCATAAGAATACGAGGATGGGGTCCCAGTTATCAGTTGAGACATCGCTCGCATTTAGGGTCGAGATACAGTTATTTATGGTGGTTTGAATTTCTTGAATTCTTTCACCATTTTCTGAATAAACTGTGGACATATTAAACAGGGTCTTTAATTGGTTATCTACGAGAATTCTCCGATTCTCGTATCGGGATTTGAGTGCTCCCCAGGCTAGCTCGAAGTTTTGATCATTTAATTGATATTTTTTAATAATCAGAGCTGCTTTGCCTCGGGTTTTTGCTCTCAGGTGATAGAGTTTTTGGGCCTGAGATATTTTTGGGTGATTTATGTAGACCGCAGTGAACATATCCCGGAATGACGGCCAGTCTTCATAACCGCCGTAGAAGACTTCCGTGTCGCATGCGGGGACTTTGAGATAGGGTTCGTGTTAAGAGGGGGTATGCGTCACCCGTATGGGGCTTAAGTTTGGTTGACTAGGTTGTAGGGTGCTAATCAACTCGCTTATCCTGAGTGTGGTGCTCATCGCTGTGTCGAGTGATGTGTTGTATGCCTCCTCGCATGTCGCCCTGAACTTTTCCTCCGTTCTGCCTAGCTGTGCCGCTTCGTATGCAGATTTCACTGCGTCTACTCGCTTGTTGAGTTCCTCCAAGTGGTCCGTTTCCGCTAAGTTCCACCATTTCTCGCAGAATTTTTCTAATTTGTTTATTTCGAAGAAAAATTTTTTGTCTAAAACCCCGTATTCATCTTCCGACTGGGATTTAGATCGGGTAACGGGTCCTGACTGTGGATTTAGGGTTTTGGGTTGGCCCTTTTTCTCGTCCGCCATATTACAATTTAAATTTCAGTCTAAAATTTACTGAGAATTTAAGTGTTTTTTACCACTGTAATTTTACTCAGTTTTTGAGATGCTCTGTACCACTGTGCAATTTGGAGTAGCGGAATTTGCACAAACAAGTGGATATGAGCGGCTTTTGTGTTGAGGGTGGAAAATTATTTGTCTTAGCGCTTCTAAGTACAAGTGTGTGGGTATGTATGTAAATATGTATATGGCGTGGAGAGATAAGAAAAAGAGTTGGTGGAGTTATGATTGCTTTGCGCTGCAATTATTTTGCTAAGTTGAGTTCTAATTTGTGTATTGAGTGAAGTCTTCGTTTTAAAGTGTGTATTAGGGTAGTTCAAATTTTTTGATTTTTTTTCTGGGTCACGGAAAAAACCAATTTTTATTGAGTTTTAGTTTTTTTACCTAGAGTTATGGGCGGAGCTTCTTTGTGCAGCAGAGATTAGTGCAAAATTGATTTTTTTTTTTTTTTGGAGATTTTTTGTATGTTGCGAAAAATATATGCAACGGGTTATTTACATACATATATTTGGGTAGCAACTAATTTTGGGTGAGAGAGTTAATGATGATAATCAATTAGGTATATGTATACAAGAGTGTATGAGTTGCAGTATTTACATATGTATATATGAGGGGACAAGTACAGCTTTTTTCCAAAGTGCCGCTATGAGATGAGAAAATTTTGCTTCGATTGCAATTTATATTATGTACATATATATGTACGAACTATTGAGTTACGGTTCGACTGTACCTTTTATGGGTTTTATTTAACCAGAGTATGCGGTGTTGTTGGGTAAATGAACGGTTCAAACTACCGATCGAAGGGTGGGTAAATTTGCTGTACTTGTGAATATGTATAATATTTTGTACTGGGTGTACTTACTTTGGCATTCTTGTTTTCGTATCACCTGTTTTGACCTGTTGGTTTGATGTATGCTGATTTGCTGTTGTTCCTGTGATTGCGTGCTTTTGGTGTTGTGTTCCGTTGATTTTGATGTTTGGGGTCGTTTTATTGTTGCTGGTTGATGGGGTACCACTTGTGCAGGTCTACTGCTCGTGGTAAAGTAAAAATAGCAAATATTGCTACAAAATTAGAGCCGCTGTCACAAAAAAATTTTTTTTTGATGGGTCTAATGTGTGCCCTTTTTCAATATGGTATGTACGAACTGTTTATTTTCACCGTTCACTTGCACTTTCTGCTCTTGTTTTTTTTTGGCAAAATTAAATTAGTAGTATGTACTTATATACACTAGACCGGTTCTCTTCTATAATTTTTTTGTTAAAATTTATAACTCACTTTTTTTGTAAATAATATTATGTATGTGTATTTGTATTTTAGTTAGTTTATTTTTCACTTTTAATTTCAGCACTTTTTTTTCCCTGCGCGGCGCGTACCCGGTATAACTGTTTATTTGATTTTTTTTTGAAAATTTTTCTTTTTGTATTTGTATTTGAATTCACAAGTATGTAAGTATATGCACAGGTAGGTATACTCTAGTATTACCGTAAGTAGTAAGAACTTTTGCTTCTTTTTCCACAAAAAAAAAAATTTTATTTAGTTTTTAATTTTGCAATTTTTGTATATTTTAGCTTATAAAATATAATTTTTTCCGAAAATTTTTTCCTATAGGTCACCGATTCACTGATGGCCGCAATGGACCATGTATAAAATTGGGTAAGTATGGGGTTGGGGGTATTGGTGTCACTAGCACTTCACCGTGCTCCTTTTAATAAAAACAATCACTTGGTTTAACTTTAAATATATATAAAAACCACTTTCTTTAATCTTCTTCAAAACTCTACTTAGCTTTAAACACTTCACTAAACTCTTGCGAAATAGGTAAACGTTACCGGGCGGTAGTTACAGACGAACTAACTTGACAATTTTCTTGATCTCCTTGCGCAGCAAGGGAACTGTAACTATGTATGTGTGTATGTATGTAAATATGTAAACTAGAGAAAACGGTAAGTAAAAAATGAGCAAATTTCTAAATTCTTTTGTTTACAGGGTGCGTGAATCGTAAGTATTTTTTTAGTAAATTAATTTAAGTAAATTTAACTATTTAAGCAACGGTAAGTATTTTGGCAAAATGATTTAAGTAGAGTTAAGAAATTTAAGGTAAGTACATATGTGGTTTAGCAACAGGATTTAAGTTAAATTTTACAAGGTAGGTTATTCTAAGGTAAGTATATAAGTGTAAATTCATTTCATATTAAATTCATTATTAAATTATAATTGAGTTTTTTAGGGAAATTATTTAAAATTCAATTAAATTAGAGCTCATGTTTCCAACAGTGTTACGTATTCCAAGTATAATAATAACTTGATTTCGACATACTACGTCTCTGATATGCCTTTGGCTAGGGTTAACAAAATTCGGGACTTTGGCATTGTATTTGACTCGTCTTTTACATTTATTGAACATCTTAATTTTATAATCCCCAAAGCTTACTCGTTACTGGCATTTGTTAAAAGGAATAGCTCAGAGTTTAGAGACCCATATACTAAAAAGCTATTGTATAATGCCTTCGTAAGATCAAGGCTTGAATATGGTGCTATAATCTGGTGTCCCGTTGCGGCTGTTCACATTGCACACTAATAGTGCACATTTCGTAAAAGGGGAAATTAATGATTTTTCCCTTTTACCGAATGCTTACACCTTCTTGATTGCATATAGAGCAGAAAATATTCCGTAAAAGGGAAAATAAAATGAGAGATAAAGCCATACGAGATAACGCCATATGGCCTTATCGCTGTTTGAAATTGGAAATAAAGCCATACAGAAATTTTGGCGCGAATATGGCTTTATCTCTCTTTGAATTGAGTGATAGGGCCATATGGCGCTATCTCGCATGGCTTTATCGCACCCCACGCTTAGAGTAGCCGAGGCTGCCTTAGATTTGTGCAGGTTTATCTGAAGCACCGCCAACATGAGAGGGTTGGAAAGAATGCATGCCCTTGGCCCAGCTGGAATATCCTTCCAGTCGACGACCTCGATTCTTGCCCCTGGGTATACATACTTCAGCCAGCCTTGCAGCTGCTTTTTACAGCGCAGCAGCTCTTGAAACCTCGCAAGCGAATACTTTGATCTGACCATGGTGTCATCCCGCATCAGTACCTCGCGCCGGACCACCGACTCGTTACCTCGGTCAATGGTACCTATGAGGATACTGTCCTTGGTCACTTCAGCAAAGCTAGGTTTGTCCAGTCCGGGGGTGTTTTGATGCAGAATCGGATGCACAGAGCAAAAAGTCACATAAAATGCCCTCTAAATCAGAAGGATTTCTCTATGATATTTTTCCAATAAGATGCCCGTCTTATTATGACTGGGTGTCTCTTTTTAATAAAACTGAGTAGATAATCACATAAAATTAAGAAGATTTCCATTTTAATATTTCAAATTAAAAAAAAAAAAATGAACGCTCAACCCAGATGTCTAGTCAGTCTAGTTTAATCTACATTACCATGCCATCGTATACTTAACTTGCCAACGTCTAATTTCACCTTTGTTCTTTTTGCCTCACCACATGTCCACTTGCCTTATTGCCTTCACCGCGAATCGAACTAAGAATTATTAACTGCTGAACGGAGATCTCTACCATGATGCTATCGTGTGCTTGTGCTTGGTAGCGTCGAATTACACATTTGAAGAAGGCATACCTGAATTTGATTTAATAAGGGATCTTCTAAAAATATATAGTTTTCCTTTTCAATAAATTCAATATGAATCTAGAGAAAATAAGAGGTTGTTCTCATTAATTTACTTTAAACAGGTTTTCTCATAAAAACAAGCAGATTTCTTCTAACTTTTGACAAAAGTACATAAAAAATTCATAAATTAGAAGCTAACTCCTTGTTTTTAGCCGATTTCCTTTTCAATAAATTTGAAAAGAAATTCAAGCTAAAATTTAGAAGATTTCCTAGCACAAATTTGTCCCCACTCGCTCTCCCCCGCCAAAAAGCTTTTTTAGACGTCGATCTCTTTGATTATAGGTGAACTTTTTGGCTCTGTGTGGGGCCTAACTCCTCATCTGATCTCTGGCGCATAGGTGCTTGGGATTTCGGTATCAGAGCTTGCACTATTCCACCGTATTCCTGGCATTCGGTGATATTCCCTCATATTTTCTTAGGATCCTTGCGACCTTTCTTTTATCCCAGTATGCAGACCTACGGGAAGATGTCTGTTGGGAGGAGTTCCGACCCTTAGTTGCCATAGCAGGTAGGTATACTGGTCGTAAGACGCGACTAATATGCATATAGCTAATTACGTGCAACTCGATATTTCATCCACGTATATGATGCCTCTCATTACCCATCCTCCCCTTCCTTACGGATGAAGGACATGACCTAGAAGGTTCCACTGGTCATACCTAATTGCTACCACCAAATTCGAGTAGTACTGCGAGGGAGTACCGGAGGTGTCCCGGGTCCATATCCGGACAAGGACTGTCAATTTCGGCATCACTCCCTATAAAGATCGTGAACTCTCACTCAAGAACACAAAATATATATTTTATTCAAATTATTTATTGGACATTATTAATATTTTTCCATAAAAGCCCCTGTAAACATTTGGGGAAACATATCCCAAAATAACTTGTAAGTTCTCCCATTTTTTTTGTTATTTAAAATACCTACTTTTCTTCCCAAATGCATATTCGAACTTTCGAAGTTCGTTTGCGATACTGAGAGATGGGAAAAGGGAAAAAATTCCCAAAAAATGTGCGTTCATGATTGCAAGAATGGGAAATGGGAGAAATCTTATATATTTTTCTGGGCAATCTTCAACTCTTTGAAAAATATATTTTTTGCTTAGAAAATATACTTTTCCAATATTTAACCACCTAAAAATTTCATAGGTGAATTAAACTTTAAAAAAATCGAGAAAAGCTTAGAACATCAAATAATCAAAGTAAAAATGTGTATTTGTTTCCTTAAGGTGTCAACTGCTAATAAATTAGCTAAAATTATGGGAGATAGGTCAAAAGACGGGGTTTGGCCTCAGGATCACGAATCCGGAAACGCTTTTTACTATTTTGCTTCTCTGAAGAGACATTTGCAATCAAAGTGGCAAGTTTTCATGTGGTTGTTGTAATTTTATTAGGCTGTACCTAAAAACGTGCGAAAAAATGCGTGCCGTGGGTCATTTTTCGATTTTTGACCATAACTTTCCATAGAAACAAAAAATTAAAAAAGCGCTTCCGGACTCGTGATCCTGAGGCCAAAACCTGTCTTTTGAGCTATCTCCCATAATTTTAGCTAATTTATTACCGGTTGACCCCTAAAGGAAACAAATACCCACAAATGTGTTTTTCGTAAAAAAAAGTAGAGTTATGGTGATTTCGTTTCATAAAAAAATGCGCATTTTTTACACTTTCAATTTTCAAATTTTTTTGGTTTGCAAAATGAAGGTAAAACGTCAAACAGAATAAGTTTTCATTTCCTAAAAAACTCACACTTTTTACCCTCTGAAGCTTTGACAGGGTAGTTGGTTGCACTGAAAATCAGCTGACGAAAATATTATTTGTCAGATAAATTTGGTGAAAAAAATTGGATTTTGCAATAACAATTGATTATGGTTGATAAGCGAAACCGAATTATTCATGCACATAGCATAGCAAACGGGCAATGTTTATGTTCGTTTTATCGATATAGCAGTTTCATGTAGAACGGGTACACTTTTATCACACTTTTACAGTATTCTGTGCAAGGGTGTAAACATGTTCAACGAAATCAGCATTAGTGTCATGTAAAATTGTTCTTTAGTTAAAGTCCGTACGATATTTAAATTTCGATCTTAACATTGTGGAATTTTCTTACAAAATCATATCGTTAAAAAAATAAACTTTACCAATAGGCAAAAAGTTAAATATATAAAGCCAGAAATGAAGCTTGAAGGATTTCTTAGCTTACAAATGTTGTTTAGATGCTGTTTAAGCGACATAACATGGTTTAGTTTATTTCATCTGCATTACATTTTATTGTAATACGCAGATAATTTATGGAATATTCGGAACACATAGCTTATAGTCGCAGTCACAAAACGTGGTTTTTCACAAGCAAAAATGCTCACCACCAACAATTTCGAGGGGTTTTCTAAGGAAGTGAGAATAGCCAACGATGCATTCTCAGAGCCAAAGTGCTCGCCTCAATTAATACATACAGAGTGTCAATACCAAAACACAGTCCACTAGACTTGATGGTACATACCAATAATTAAAAAGAACCAAATAAGTCCATGAGACTTGGAATATAAAAATAATAAAATTAAAAAGACTTTGGTTGAGGTGGGATTCGAACCGGCAACCCCGGCCAACTCCCTCAACCATATAATATCACAACAACAATAATAATAAACTGCTCGCCGCCCACCATTTAACCACAGCTTATAGTACATTTACACAGCACCAAATTTGGTCAATTTGGCGAAAAATTGCAAATTTGGCGCTTTTTTCCATACAAATTTCAAATTTGGAATTCCATCGCATTTGGCCTCATTCGCTGAACAATACAATCCACAATTCCTCAAAATAGCAACCCTGCCTGTGTTCCACATTTAGAATTGCCCAGCAAGAACCTTAATGGGTAATTAACGTGTGAAAACTTTTGCATTATGCACAGTTCTAAATAACAATTTCAACTATTTTTTTTTATGATATTGGACCAGTTCCACTAAGAAAAGAGAGAAGCCTTCTTGATTCTTCATTTATTATTACTCTACATGTGTTTAAAATATCAAGGTGGTGCATTTTCTTTTGGTGGCTTTGTATTCTGGTAGAAGATTCTTGCAGGGAAGGTGAAGCCAAATGCAAATTTGCCAGTGTAAAGAGGTTCGAAATGACACATTCAAATTCGCCAAATTTGGTGCAGTATAAATGTACTATTAGATAGATGCCGAAGATGATATGATTTGGTACATTTTGTTGTTTCTTTTTTGGCACAAAAATAAAAGCAAGTGGCAACTGCTGGATCATTGCATAGATATGTACGTGCGTGTGTAAGGGAATGAGCGGATGGTTGTGTCTTTGGGAGTTTTATAAAGCCCTATATACACTTATTTTTGAGCGTGAACGTGGGTGAGCGTGAACAATTTTCTTTTGTGTAATATGTTGATATTACTCCACTTTTCCAAAAAAAAACATCCGTAAGTGGATAAACAACTAAAATATCTTTGATATTACTGCATTTAAACTTAAGTGAAAGTGTTAAATATCCTTTGAAATGCTTATTTTACTATCTCACAGTGAATTCTGTGCGAACGCAAAGTGACACAAACCCTTCGCAAGTGAGTGTTGAAATTTGGCAATTACCACGCCAAACTGTGACTTTTTTTACATTTTTTGGAGAGTTGAAGTCATTTGACAGATTTGCGTGAACACATCGATTTAGCGCACTTACGTTTGTTTTGCTATTACTTGCGATTGGTTGAAAAAGTTAATAGTTTTTTGGTTAATATTTAATAAAGAACCTCTTCTCTGATAATTTTGTTAAATTTTCTGGAAGAAAATACTGGTCGGTTTGACAAAAAAGAACCTTTTTTAAGCAGGGACTAATCCAAGGGCAAAATTTCACGAATTTTGGTATGTTTTCGAGAAAAATGGTTTACAATGCCACCAGAGTTGTGAGTTCGGATCCGAATTTGACAAAGCATAACAATAAACGTAAAGATCCCCCTTGTAAAACTTTTCCCCAAGGGGATAAAATGTTCGGAAAAAAGAGTAAAAAGCATCCTTTTAAGTTATTACCATTGAAAGTGGTTGAAATAATTTCGGAATTGTGCTCAACTGTGTAACGAAAACTTATACGAAGACTCCTAAATGAAAATAAGGAAAACGCCGCTCCTGTCAAACAAGAACATTAAAGCACCTCATTCTCTAGAATCCACATACTCAAAGGTGTAGGTTTTTGAGAAATTGTATTTTTTTCGGATGCAACCAAAGTAGACTTTATCTGTCCGGACTAGAGAAGTGTGTGCAACATGAAAAAAATCAAGAAACCAATCCACGGTACTCCGAAAACATGGTAGTGAGAACTTGGAAGCTTTAGGGAGCGGTCTACTGTAGTGTTCTTGTTTCGGCAGGAGGCGCGTTTTCCTGCTTATGCGCCCATACTTTTTATTTTCAATTAGGAGTCTTCGTATAAGTTTTCTTTACACAGTTGAGCACAATTCCGAAATTATTTCAACCACTTTCAATGGTAAGGACTTAAAAGGATGCTTTTTACTCTTTCTTCCGAACATTTTATCCCATTTGGGAAAAGTTTTACAAGGGGGATCTATACGTTTTTTGTTATGCTTTGACAAATTCGGATCCGAACTCACATCTCTGATGGCATTGTATACCATTTTTCTCGAAAACATACCCAAATTCGTGAAATTTTGCCCTTGATTAGTCCCTGCTTAAAAAAGGTTCTTTTTTGTCAAACCGACCAGTATTTTCTTCCAGAAATTTAACAAAATTATCAGAGAAGAGGTTATTTATTAAATATTAACCAAAAAACTATTAACTTGTTCAACCAATCGCAAGTAATAGCAAAACAAACGTAAGTGCGCTAAATCGATGTCCAAAGCACTTTAGACGGATGTAAAGAAAAACTTAGCAAAAACAAATATAAAAGAATTATAACGGAAATTCTTTTGTCATTTGCAGAGATCAAAACAATACTATTGTTAAGCCTCAAATTTTGTTGTGCAATTCGTATTATCTTGAAAGTTACTGTACTATTTTTCAGTACAATGGAAAGTGCGCTAAATCTCTGACCATAGCTGTACATAAGTCAAATAGAAAAAAAAATTTTTAAAAATTTAAAATATGAAAAATTTGAAAAAAAAAAATGAAAAAATATTTTCCAATTTACACTGCACGTTTAGGTGGATGACTGGACATTGTAAAATGCAGTAAATGAGATGGTAGATTAGCCTGCTTTAGGGGCACATTCGCTCCGCTTTTACAGTCCTTATTTTTCACAATTATAGCAATAGTTAAAACAAAAAAAAAAAAACGAATGGCGGTGATATACCAACAGGTTAATAACCTCTAACGAGATTTTTGCCGAGCTTCTCTTTCCAACTTGTTGCTTTTGAGTTTTTCCTACAAATTGGCGGGACCTACAGTTTTTTGCCGACTCCGAACGGCACTTGCAAAGCAAATGAATTTTTTGCTGAGAAGCTTTTAATTGCAGAAATACACCCGGAGAGTTTGCCAAACTACTGCCGAGCGGCGACCCCGTTTAGAAAAATTATTTTTCTAAATAATTTTTGATGTTACTTTTGCCGGGCATCGAACCGCCACGACTTGGTGTAGAAGGCCGAACACTTAACCGATACACCACGGCAAATTGAAGAAAAATAAAACGAAATTATTTTGATTTGTAATTTATTTGATTGAAAAAACCAAACAGAAAAGTCGTGGCAAAAAATAAATGAGTATGAGAATTGCTTAAAAATGTCATTAGTGTCATTAACGGTTTTAGTATTTATATCATGGTTTATAGTACTTTTTAAAATGACATTTCCATACAAATTTTGAATTATAAGAGCTCAATAAACCTTTTATATTTTTTATGAATAAGGGGGTTAGTCTTTGTGTTAATAGCATTTTAACAATGTATAAAAAAAGTTTGAAAAAATATCTTGCAGTTTCTAGAGATGCACTAAGAAAAAACAGCTGACTACAGTCTGAACTCAAGTAATCGAAAGTGATGACACTTTAAACGAATTTTGTATAATTAAGTAGCGATATTGAATAATTTCGCGTAAGTTATCGTTCGAAATCTTAGGCCTGTTCAATAACACAAAAATATTACTGGAAGTTGCGATTTTCTGTCGCTTATAAAAAATCAAAAACTCGTAAATTGTTTTGTTATTAAACACATCTATTATTCGGCCTCGATTATACGGCCTTTTCAGCCGAAGACCGAAGCCATAGCCGAATAAAGAATACTAGCCGAATAGGCCGAATACCTAAAATTGGCCGAATATTCGGTCGGACACTACTACATATATGAAATTTGTTCATTTTTTAAATTTTGTTTAAAACGCTTACCACAATTTAAAATAAAATTTAATTTCTCAAAGTTTATCTAATAATAAAACCCAAAAATAAAATAGATGTTGTAAAAATGCCATTTTTCAATAATAACAAACACCGGCCCAGAACACGTAAAATTCACGAATTTTATATATGGCTAAATTCCTCAAGCGCACCACCTAAAAATTTCATCGCTTCGATTTGAATGAGATTTTGTGAAAGTGATCTGCTATGTAAAAAAAATATCACTAAAGGTCCATCCAATATTTATGCGCGACCTTTGGTAATATTTTTTTTCTTATATAGCATATCACTTTCACCAAATTTCATTCAAACCGAAGCGATGAAATTTTTAGGTAGTCTGGTTGACAAATTGAACACCAAAAAAATAATTTGTATTGAAAGCAATATTTACGTTATTTTTTCTATTTTCAGGTAAGGTTATGAAATATGAGCAACAGTGGCAAGTACGCAACTTATATTATTTAACATTTCGCCAATTAAACCACCAAATAAATAAATATCCGCGCACCCGACTCCAGCTAGATGGCGGTATTTCTGCGATCTTTAAAAATAGTCGATTGAACATTCATAAAATCTATGGGACATAGTCATAGTGGATATCGCCGTGCATACGAAAAATAACACTTTTAAAATTCTGTAAGAAGACTAACACTTTTATTTTGTGTCTGACGAAAACTTACACTTTCAATTTGTGTCTAACGAAAACAAGCACTTTTATTTTGTGGCTGACGAAAACTAACACTTTTCGGTAGTACATTTTCTTCAGAGATAATATGAAAGTGTTACTTTTCGTCAGGCACAAAATAAAAGTGTTAGTTTTCGTCAAACACAACGCGTCAGCTTTTTGTCAACATTTCCAACGACCTACCTGTTAAAAAAGCTCACGCTAACTTTAGTACCTACTTTATTTCGACTATGACTATGCCCCTATCATTCGAAATGTGTTAGCAAAAGCGTTCGTTGAAACTTTGTTTGGTGAGCTTTGGTGCGCAGTGGTTCAGTCGCGAAAAGCTGCCTCCCCCTAAATTCTGGAAACTCTTTCCAAGAGTGAGAAAAATATTCAAAAACAATTCAATTTGTTTGCAAATTTCTCTTGACAGAAAGAAAAAATCAAATTTCCGTTTTCAGATTATTAAAATCAAGGTTAAAACTCGTATTTTTGGACGAGAGGTAGTTTTGGATCGATTTGCAGAAGATACCCGCCGAATTTCTTTAAAATAGTTATTCATCTCTACATATAATAAAATTGTAACCGGTCGATGTCTGTACATGGCAGATATCAACAAAAAAATTGATTGGGGGAAGCATTATTACGCGAGTAGAATCTAAATCAACCATTTTAAAAATTTGCGTGTGTCTGTCTGTCTGTCCGTATGTTTGTGGCCGTATCACTGTGAAAGTAATGAATGGAATTTAATGAAACTTTTTTCGTTGGGTTGCTCGACGCTCAACTTAAAATTTAAGACATTACTTTTTTCAATATCTCAACCGGTTTTGGAGTAATCGCCCAATATGTGGACCATGTGTGTCTGTATGTTCGTGGTCGTAACACTCTAAAAGTACTGAATCGTTGGATTGCTAGACGCTCAAGTTAAAGGTTAAGATATTATTTTTTGCGATATCTCAACGGGTTTTGGGGTTATCGCCCAATATGTGTACCAGGGATAACCAAAAATGTCTTAGTACAATATGGGTGTCAAACGAATGGTGTCAATGAATGCTATTATATGCGATGTGATTCATTGAAATATCTGAAGTGGTTTGGGAGATATCTTGAAATTTCGATAGCTCGACCGGTTTCGGAGGTATCGACACAAAAATGTTTAGTACATTATGGGTATCAAACAAAAGGTGTTTATGAATGCTGTCATAAACCATTTGATTAATTTCAATACCTAAGCTACCCCGAAGATGTCTCATAAAATATGAACCTTCTTAATACCAAAACGCTTAATATGGCTATTAAGGGAAATTTACTATTTTCTTACCGTATAGGAAATAAAAAGTTTAAGATACTATTTAATATATAGTATATATAATTTTTCATTTAATTTTCGAATAGTTATAATCGTACATATATAATTTCAATATACGCACAAGTGAATGTACATACATAACTATAATATCGCAACTATCTATTTGAATAGAGGTACTACCAACTCTTAAAGTTACTATATTTAAAGGAATTTCATTATTAATTTATAGTTAAAAAATTTTCCCCTATAATTAAAAATTCCCCCCTAATTTTGAGTCTGGCTACGCCCATGTTCATTGTCCGTTTCACTGCTAATCTAAGATTAGATTGAAAAAATTTAGTTTGTATGGGAGGTGCCACACCCCCTTTTCACATAACCCTTACTTACGGTTTTGATATACTATAGCTCTATAGCGATTTCCAGGTTCTTACCTTAGACCCTTTCACAAATATTCTGCTTGAAAATTTAGTTGGCCGCCGTGGTATAGCGGTTAAGTATTCGGCCTTCGACACCAAGTCGTGGCGGTTCGATGCCCGGCAAAAGTAACATCAAAAATTATTTAGAAAAAGAATTTTTCTAAACGGGTTCGCCCCTCGGCAGTAGTTTGGCAAACTCTCCGGGTGTATTTCTGCCATGAGAAGCTTCTCAGCAAAAAATTCATTTGCTTTGCAAGTGCCGTTCGGAGTCGGCAAAAAACTGTAGGTCCCGCCAACTTGTAGGAAAATTCAAAAAGCAACACACCACAAGTTGGAAAGAGAAGCTCGGCTAAAAATCTCGTTAGAGGTTATGATAACCTGTTGGTATATCGCCGCCATTCGTTTTTTTTTTAGTTTTATTAGAGATGCCAAGCCCTCTTTTCTGATAACCCCCTTTTTTATGTGTGAGAATACTTTTGGTATAATATAGTTCTATACTATTTTTCAGGTCCCTGCCTTGAACCCTTTCACAGATATTCTGATCGAAAAATTTAGTTGGTATGTGAGGTGCCACGCCCCCTTTTCTGATAACCCCCCTTTTTATGTGTGAGAATGCTTTTGATATGGTATAGGTCTATACCAATTTTCAGGTCCCTACCTTGAACCCTTTCACAGATATTCTGCTTTAAAAATTTAGTTTGTAGGGGAGGTGCCCCGCCCCCTTTTCTGAAAACCCCCTTTTTTAGTTATAAACCTTCTCCACATGTGTATCTCCAATGGAGCAAAGTTTGGTTAAAATCGGTTCAGCCATTCTCCGTAAAGTTCATTACAACGCGGAAAACGGCTAAATTTTTATATATGAGTCAAAAATCGTTGCTGACTAGTCTCGGATTTCGCTCAAATTTTGAGGGACACTTCTTTAGGGTCCTTAAGGAACATATTGACACACATTTATCTTTTATTAAATCATATAGCGAGTACCTAGTATTAAAAACCCGGTACTTAAAATACGTATTTTTTTGATCGATTTTCGTCAACTTTAGCCGGCTCTGGCGTCTTTACTGTTTTAAGTAACCACTCAATATTTGTCAGAAATTAAGGGTACATATCCTAGAAGAAATTAACCCTTCCATCGGCCAAAAAACCCCACTCCTTATAGATAAATTATTATCTCGAAATTTGTCAATTTTCAAAAATCATGGTTTTCAGGCTCGAAAACGGCCATGTTTATCAAGAGACAAAAATACGAATTTCTCATGGACTCTAGTCCTGATCTTTGGCTTCCAATACCTCAACATTTCGTTTTGTTATTATCATACTAAGGGTCTCTGCTGATGGATCTCCTAAACCAATATAAATTTTTTTTTTTCAAAGTAAATTTTTGTATAATTTTTGGAACTTTTTTCAAACAACCATTACATAGTCTTAAAGTTAAAGCGCACAACTTTACAGCAAAAAAAAAACCGCCTGCAATTATCACAACTCTTGAAGTAGTTACAGAAATTTGAAAATAACTTATATCAATTTTGTATTATTTCAAGAAACATATTCATATAATGCCGCAATTAATTTTTAAATATATGTAAATATTTTAGTAGTTATGATAATTGCACGCGTTTGTTTTTTTTTTTGTTGAAAATTTAGAAGTTTCAGTTTTCAGACTATGTAAAGGTTGCTTGAAAAAAGTCTCAAAAATTATACGAAAATTTACTTTGAAAAAAAAATTTATATTGGTTTAGGAGATCCATCAGCAGAGACCCTTAGTATGAAAATAACAAAACGAAATGTTGAGGTATTACAAGCTAAAGTTCTGGACTACAGTCCACGAGAAATTCGTATTTTTATCTCTTGATAAACATGTCCGTTTTCGAGCCTGAAAACCATGATTTTTGAAAATTGACAAATTTCGAGATAATAATTTATAAATAAGAGACGTTGCGAACGGGCGCAACCCGCAGTGTATGGCAACAATATCGTGAGGCAAAGAAGGAAGAGAGACGCCTTTTCAGAAAAAAGAAAAGTGAGGCCGAAAAGCGTGAGTGTGAGGAGCTTGAGATGCTGGCTGACAGGAATGATGCCCGAAAATTCTATGAAAAGATCCGGCGGATGACGGAAGGTTTTAAGACCGGGGCAAGCTCCTGTAAGGACAATAATGGCGACCTGGTAACCGACGTACAAAGTGTACTTAAATTATGGAGGGAGCACTTCTCCTCACTGCTAAATTGCGAGGGAGACGTCGAACCCGATACCCCAATCCCTGACGATGGAAAAGTCGTCCCACCACCAGACTATGATGAAGTGAGGATAGCTATATCCCGGCTCAAAAACAACAAAGCGCCTGGAAAAGACGGACTACCCGCCGAGCTGTTCAAACGCGGAGGCGAAGAGCTGGTAAAAAGCATGCATCAGCTCTTATGCAGAATATGGTCAGACGAATGCATGCCTCCGGATTGGAATTTAAGTGTGCTTTGCCCAATCCACAAGAAAGGCGATCCCGCTAACCGCACCAACTACCGCGGAATTAGTCTTCTTAATATCGCATATAAGGTTCTTTCTAGCGTGTTGTGTGAAAGGCTGAAGCCCATCGTAGACAAACTGATTGGACCTTATCAGTGTGGCTTTAGACCTGGTAAGTCTACCATCGACCAGATTTTCACGATACGCCAAATCCTGGAGAAGACCCATGATAAGAGAATCGACACTCACCATCTCTTTGTCGATTTTAAAGCCGCTTTTGACAGCGTAAAAAGGAGTTGCCTGTATGCCGCCATGTCTGAATTTGACTTCCCTGCAAAGCTTATACGGCTTTGTCAAATGACGTTGAGCAATACCAACAGCTCCGTCAGAATCGGGAAGGACCTCTCTGAGCCATTTGAAACCAAACGAGGCTTCAGACAGGGCGACTCCCTTTCATGCGATTTCTTTAATCTGATGCTGGAGAAGATAATTCGAGCAGCAGAGCTAAACCGCAATGGTAAAATCTTTTACAAGAGCGTGCAATTGCTGGCGTATGCCGATGATATTGATATCATTGGCCTTAACAACCGCGCCGTAAGCGCTACCTTCTCTGGACTGGATAAGGAAGCGAAAAAAGTGGGTCTTGCCGTGAACGAGGACAAGACGAAGTATTTGCTGTCATCAAAGAAAGAATCGGCGCACCTGCGCCTTGGCAGCCATGTCACTGTTGATAGTTACAAATTTGAAACTGTGAGGGACTTCGTCTATTTGGGAACCAGTATCAACACCGAAAATAATATCAGTCTAGAAATCCAGCGGAGAATCACTCTTGCCAACAAGTGCTACTTTGGACTGAGTAGGCAATTGAGAAGTAAAGTCCTCTCTCGAAGAACAAAGATCACGCTCTATAAGTCTCTCATCATACCTGTCCTGATGTATGGCTCAGATTCATGGACAATGTCAAGAGAAGATGAGATGGCCCTTGGAGTATTTGAGAGAAAAGTTCTCCGGAAGATTTATGGTCCTTCCCGTGATGCCAACGGCGAGTATAGAAGGAAATTTAACGATGAGCTGTACGAGCTCTACGCAGATCTGACCATCGTCCAGCGAATTAAAGCCCAAAGACTCCGCTGGCTGGGCCATGTTATGCGAATGGACAAAGAAGCTCCAGCACAGAAGGTTTTCCTATCGTCGCCTGAATTCGGCAGCAGAGGAAGGGGGAGGCCTCGACTGAGATGGAAACAACAGGTGGAGGATGACTTGAACTCCCTTGGGGTTTCCAATTGGCGTCCGTTATCGCTAAAAAGGAATGACTGGCGTGCTTTGATACGAAACGGCCAAAATCGCTTAGGCGGTTAAGCGCCAATAAATGATGATGATGATGAATTTATAAATAAGGAGTGGGGTTTTTTGGCCGATGGAAGGGTTAATTTCTTCTAGGATATGTACCCTTAATTTCTGACAAATATTGAGTGATTACTTAAAATAGTAAAGACGCCAGAGCCGGCTAAAGTTTACGAAAATCGATCAAAAAAATACGTATTTTCAGTACCGGGTTTTTAATACTAGGTACTCGCTATATGATTTAATATTTATATTAAAACAAACTACTATCTTTTCCCTTTAAAACACCATATCAAATGTAAAGATATCTCTAATGGAAACATTTTTACAGCTAAAATAGAGTACGCCTAAAAATTACGTTTTTCAAATTTTGAAACTTGACCAGTCCGAAACCAGTGGTTATAAAAAATAAATTTGTGTCAATATGTTCCTTTAGGACCCTAAAGAAGTGCCCCTCAAAGTTTGAGCGAAATCCGAGACTAGCCAGCTTTTTGAATTAGACGTTTTCATACGGATTGTCCCATATATGTACATAGATAGATGGTACCATTATTCAGAAGTCAGACTAATTGAATTTATAAATAAGGAGTGGGGTTTTTTGGCCGATGGAAGGGTTAATTTCTTCTAGGATATGTACCCTTAATTTCTGACAAATATTGAGTGGTTACTTAAAACAGTAAAGACGCCAGAGCCGGCTAAAGTTTACGAAAATCGATCAAAAAAATACGTATTTTCAGTACCGGGTTTTTAATACTAGGTACTCGCTATATGATTTAATATTTATATTAAAACAAACTACTATCTTTTCCCTTTAAAACACCATATCAAATGTAAAGATATCTCTAATGGAAACATTTTTACAGCTAAAATAGAGTAGGCCTAAAAATTACGTTTTTCAAATTTTGAAACTTGACCAGTCCGAAACCAGTGGTTATAAAAAATAAATTTGTGTCAATATGTTCCTTTAGGACCCTAAAGAAGTGTCCCTCAAAGTTTGAGCGAAATCCGAGACTAGCCAGCTTTTTGAATTAGACGTTTTCATACGGATTGTCCCATATATGTACATAGATAGATGGTACCATTATTCAGAAGTCAGACTAATTTGTATTCAAATACAACTGCTTAGAATTTTTGATTACTTCAGCTAAAGAACTGTTCAACCAAAATTGGTACACGCAAAACATCTTATATCATTAAAACCAATATTCGCCGGAAAATAGTTAATACTTTAATCAAAAGAGTGATTCTTAAGCTATAAAAAAAAGTGAATACAAATTTTATATTTCATTGCTATATATGAAATTTCGAGCATGCCGCTTGATGGACGACATCAAACGTTGAACATCCGGTGTGGTCACATTGGCATCAAAATTGTTCCACTTAAGACGCATTGATTCAGCTTTATTGATTAAGCCTCCACTCTTTCTTAATTTGTATCTAACAATATTTTTCCATTGAGCGAGTTGCGGACAATTCGGCGGGTTCAATTTCTTTGGCACTATATCGCCAATTTTTTGTTTGTACCAACATTTTAACCAAGGACTGCCCTCGAGTAATGGCAACTCGCTAAGTCTGGCCAAAACTTTACTGCATACCGGTTATGACGTATAAACGGCAATATGCAATTCTGTAGACACTCTTTCATATACAATTCAGTGGTCATTGCTGTTGATGTCACGTAGGTACGATCGAGTTTTAAGGCCACAACTGCACTTCAAATCATCACTTTTTTTTTGCAAATTTTTCAAAGCTTAGAGTTTCTTTATAACGTTTTAATACCCTACAAACAGCTGTTTTTTGATACTTTATAGCTTTCGCTATTTTATTTCCTGACCAAGTTGGATTTTCCACAAATTTTTTCACAATCGTTTTTCGAGCAGCTAATTCCATCGCGTGTAAAAGTAATAACTGAAAAGCAAATCAAACAAATTTTAATCATATAACGGTACTGTCATTGCCTACTAAAATTTATAAAAATTTTTTGGTACCCTATATAAATGGCCTTTTAGGAATCTCTTAAATGTGTACCAATTTTGGGTGAACAGTTCTTTATAAATTTTGCATAAAAGTTTTTAAGGTGCAGTTTTAGTTTTTATTTTGTACAAAAGCACTTCCATGGCTAAAAAAAAAAAAACATCAGTGCAATGACCAAATATTAAAACTATTATAAACCAGCAAAATTATATGTCATAAATGCTACCTTTTCTACTTTGGATAGACGAAAAGTTTGTGTGCTACAGTGTGCTACACCTTCTAACTATAATAAAAAGAAAGTTTGGAATATTTTCTATCGATTCCTGAAAAAATCCTCTCCAAGATTTTTCTAAATAATTTTTTATGTTGGGTTTTGCCGGGCATTGATATGACACGACTTGGCGTAGCAGGCCGAGCACTTAACCGCTACACCACGGTGGCCGCCAAAACATTCTTAAAGACCCCCTTATAGGTGGACAGATGGACTTTTTTGAATAATAGTCAAATTGTCACCTTAGTAACTTACGTGCATACATATGTATTCTTCATTATTCTTCACGGATGCACATTCATGGATGTGTGCGTAAGCCAAGATAAACGGAATATCAGTTTAGTGACTGTGAAAAAAATAATAAAAATAAAAGATAGGAAGGTATATTCACATTTATTGCCACTAAACGCGTTGGTTTTTTCTTTTATTTGCTTTTTATTTTATTTCAATATTATTTTTATTTAGAGCTGCGGGCGTTTTTGCACCTCAGCAAATCGCATTTCGCAAAAGCAACACCCCGACAAAATACCATGAGTCTACTAACTACCATCCCCCTCAGCCAATCTATCACTGTTCAGCAGAACATACCTGCCACGTGTATCCTTGGATTGTTCTTCGTCCCGCAGCGCATTTGTATGTTTTTGTTGAGCGTTTTTATTTGATGCTTCAACGCTTCCAGCGCGTTGCAGTTACCAATTTGCAATGCAAATGATATGCTTAAATAAAATTTGATATTAAAGTGTGTAGAATGAGAGAAGAAAACAAATGAAATTGATAAATACCCACCTACATATAGTATACCTATATGTGCGTGCATGCTTTCAAAAGTTTACTTTAAAATACGCGTCTTTACCTGCGCGGGTAAAGCTTATTTTGACTGTATTTTATAGTCATAGCCTCTATATATCTATGTTTGATATGTCTGTTGAAAAATGTTCTCATACAAATTTTGTACAGTGGAGTCTACGTTTGAGAAGGATCCTAAAAAACTAAAACGGTAGCTGGTATTGTTTGTTTGTGAGTTGTTGCTCAGTTTGTTCGTCAATAACAAAAAATAGAATAATTTAAGAAAATAAATTATTCGATCGGTCAAATAGTCCATGAAAAATTTTCTACTGTACAATAACATGACCATAACATCAAAGCTTTCATAAAAAAATACTTGTTGCAAAACTACAAACTTTATTTGAACATGTAAAACCATGAACATAAAATGGTGCCACAAATAATTTTGTATCGCTTCCATTATGGTCTGGCCGAAATATTATTTTTACCAGTTATGAAAACTGCAAGCAACTTTTAAACCATTCCGTTTTTCTAATTTTCCAACGGTGACAAGAGCTGAACTTTAAATAATCAAAAACAAGCATTTTCTAGAGTTCCCAGAATACCAGAGATCTCAAAGCTGTTATTAGTTTTTAAAAGTCCAATTAGTAACACTGGTTTACAGCCAAAAAATACCATGGAGTTCATGCATATGGGTGAATTGGCAGTGAAATGCTGAGCTGTGCACATATTTTTAAAAAATTTTGTATGAGCAGGTTTTCGAGATATCGCTAATTTGGTGTTTTTTCAGGTATCACTTCATTCAATACTTTTCGCCAATGAAAGAAAGGAAATTAAAATACGCTTCTAACGACGTATAATATGTAGGGGTGGACCAAACCATCGCTGAGCTATAGCTCGTCAAAGTCGAAATTTGTGGAATTTTGAAAAAATTGGATTTAAAATGTTTTTTTTTTATTTGAAGTTATAAAAATCAGGAACTCTAAATTTTTTCCTAAAATAAGTGTGTATAATTACAAACACTTTAAGCATAATATTACCAAAATCTAGGTAAAATTGTATTTTTGGCGATTTTTTTTTGTAACTTTCAACAATCTACTTTTAACACCATTGTAACAGGTGGATGTCTGTGTATTGCAGATTAAGGAGGAGTGAAATTTTTTTTTTGCAATTTTATTTTGTTCACCCTCGATAACGGTACCTTTCTAGGCCAGAAATAAGCGTGTACAATTTTATTAACCTACTTGTATGTTTAGAGGTGCCCCCAGCCCCACAAAGTTGAAAAAAAATAGTACGATCTGGTACAAAGTATGGTACGAAGTATGAGAATTTATAGCCATGGTTGAGCTGAGTATTACTGTGAATTTTTGTTTCTTGGAAACGACAACAAACAACCAGATCGTGCTTATTGTTTTCAACTTTGTGAGGCTGGGGGCACCTCAAAACGTCATAAAATTTTGTGGGGTTCATTAATTTGTATAAAAGCAACTAGTACGTTCAAAACAAAAACAAACCAAAAAATCTCCATATGATTTCACTCCACCTTATTGCAGATATTCAAAAAAAAAAATTCATAGTGTTATCCATTTCTAACCCAATAGAGTCCAAATCAACCGTTTTTAGAATTTTTGTCAGTCTGTCTGTCTATCTTTCTGTTTGTACAGATTACACGACGTTAGAAGCGTATTTTAATTTCGAACGAGGTCCATCGATTTTGTATTATTGGCAAAAAGAATTTTTGAATGAAGTGATACCTGAAAAAACACAGAATTATCGATATCTCGAAAACCTACCCATACAAAAAATTTTAAAAATATGTTTTGTGCTCGGCATATCAGTACCATTTCACCTATACATATGAATTTATTGGTATTTTTTTTAAGTAATTATTTGTAAACTAGTGTAATTGGTATGTTTTCCTGCGATTGCATAAGTTCTAGGCAGCTTTTGAAGGGAATTCAATTTCCTACAAAAATATATTTAGGTAAATGGGTCTTTACAACAATGGTTTGGCAGTTTCATACCAAAAATGAGGTAAATTGTGTAAAATCTAAACCAACAGCGAGATACTTCTAGAATTTAATATAAAGATCTGTAAATTTCACAGTAATTTTTATTATTTGGTTCAGTCTACTGTACACCTATGACGCTTTCTCTGAAGATTTAGTTTAAGATGAATTAAAAAAAAACAGGAAAATTTATAGTTATTTGACAAATATATAAAGAAGAGCTGCGTACGCCCTTGGACGATGAGATGACTTGGTTAAGATTACGTGAAGGGCTAAAGTCTCCACAAATTGCAACGAAATCATAATTTTTTGCATTAACTATTTATCTAGGATCTTAGTTCGATCACCTTATTGAACCTATGTATGTAGGTCCAACCAACTGAACGTATGGCGGCGTTATACCAACAGGTTATCATTATATGTATCCTCTAACGAGATTTTTGTGCCGAGCCTCGAAGAGTTTTCCAAACCACTTCCGAGGGGCGAACCCGTTTAAAAAAATGTTTTTTTTTAAAATAATTTTTGATGTTGCTTTGACTGGGAGTCGATACCAAGTCACTTGATGTATAGGCCGAGCACACTACCGCTACATTACGGCGGTTGCCAAACTGTACACTATAAAAAATATGACGTTCTATCGCCTCTAGGTAAGATATGTAACCCGGATCGAACAATCGATTGTATGGGGGCCATATGCTATATTGCTCCAACGTTACTGATTTCCGCTACTCACACTACACATGTAATAAGTGCAAAAGTTGCAAAATTTCAGGTTCCTAGCTGTTTAATTGTATAAGTTACAACCCACAACAATTTTATCGAAACAATCTTTTGAATCGGGGCTACGTGAAAAATTTGTCTAATTTTCTGCACAGATAAATAAAATAGTTACAAAATTTCACGTCCCTACCTCTTAATTACAGGAGTTATAGCCCGAGATCCGTTTATCGGAACAATCGATTGCATGGGACAAACGTTTAATCCAGGGACTTGTAACGCGTTTCGGTTTCGGTTTCTGTTACACAGCTTGTAACGAAACTGAAACAGAAACAAAACCCCAGAAACAAAACCTGTAACGAAACTAAATTAATTTTGTTCCTTGTAACAGAAACCGAAACAGACACAAAATTAATTTTGTTTCTCAGTAGCAAAACTATATTTGCAGTACATTAGGATGGATTTATTATTTTCTGGTATATAATATACATGTATGTATATGTCTGTTGCAACTAACTAAAGTAACTTCAGTCGACCTCTGAAACCTCGTGTGGTACATTTAACTTCTTGGTGTCACTGAACAGCTACATACTGGCGGGTAAGTACCACAATGGAACTTCGGTAGGAAAATCCGGGTCCTAGGCACAAACAAATGGAGTATCACACTTTAAGATCCGACAATAAATGCTGAAGATATGAAACTAAGGGGATTCATCAACTGTTATAAGTTTAAGAAATGCGTAAGTTTATACATTTATCAGCTCAGTTAGGTGAACGCCCTAGATAAATTTATGTGTACTTGATGTCAAACAAAAACTTTTTATTTCGAAGTTCTCATTAAAAAAAGTAATTTTCGACCCTTTTTCAGCATATTCTTCTCTTTTTGTCCAGTGTGCATTGAATGCATTAAAAAAATTTCATGTCGAACCTCGTCATTGCATTGTATAAATTTACGCTTTCTTTTACACACCAAAATCGACGCGGAAGTTTATCAAATTTGTGTAAACTGCGTTCCATACAAATTTTGACAGTTCATTTACACACTTGATAAATTTATACGTTTACACGCTTTATAAGGTGTTTATAAGCTTTGATGAGTCCCCTTAAAAATATAACTGCGCGACTATAGGGTTGTCTTTTTTATTTTTAAATGATATATAAAAACGCTTCATACATATGCATAGGGCAACAGATTGTGAAAAAATTAACATTAATAGTTATCAACAAATATTCCATTTTTTAATAATAATTCATTCAAACGACCTTGTAGTGCATCATCATCATCATTTTTATAAGATGTCGAAGGAGGATGCTTTTGCGGGTGTAACATAGTTTTGTATGGATAATGGGATATTGGGTAGATATATATATCTTCGCTCGGCGCGCAATACCGCGTATTTGCAAAAAGCAATACCGCTTATTTGATGGAAACCAAATTGTGTAGGAGGATATAAGAATTTACAAAAGAAAAAGCACTCAAACTGCAAAACATAGCTTTTTTAAAATACGCGGTATTGAACAGCTCTATTTTAAAGAAAATAGGTTCCATAAAAGGTTTATTATCTATTTATTTGTGTTTTTGTAGCTAAAAACGGAGGAATTTTAACGTCAATACATTAAGACCGATGAGCCCCAGTCAGGGTAACGAAATCTCATTTTTGGACATTTTGGTATATACTCCTTTTTGTTTTTTTACAAATATTATATATATAAATATTATATGTAGGTCCATCCTAGTGTAGTGCAAATAGTATTATAAGAATCTTTAGAGTTCTGCTACTGAGAAACAAAATTAATTTGGTTTCTGTTTCGGTTTCTGTTACAAGGAACAAAATTAATTTAGTTTCGTTACGGGTTTTGTTACACGGGACAAAACTAATAATTTTGTTTCTGTTACAAGGAACAAAATTAATTTAGTTTCGTAACAGGTTTTGTTTCTGCTGGAACCGTTTCGGAGTTTTGTTACGACTTTTGTTACAAAGGAGTTTTGTTTCTGTTTCGGTTTCTGTTACAAGGAACAAAATTAATTTAGTTTCGTTACAGATTTTGTTTCTGCTGAAACCGTTACAATCATTTTGTTTCGAATTTAGTTTCTATCCTTTAAAGTTTCTTGGAACAGAAACGCCAGAAACGCGAGTTTCGTTTCGGTACGAGTTTTGTTACAAGTCTCTGGTTTAATCCCACATAAAATGGCGTCTGCACACAAAATTTCAACCCGATACTTCAAACACTGAGGGAATAGACACGGACAGACGGACGGACATGCCTAAATGAACTCAGCTTATCGTCCTGATTATGTCGGTATAATTATTGGTGGGTCTATCTGTTCTTCTTCTCGTACTTATAAAAACCGGCCATTTAATGTTCGTGAAAGGTAAAATGACATTGAAGATAAATTTGAAAACTATTAAGTTATCAAAATATCTCAAAGGTTACAGAAACGTTAAGAATACTGTTGGATATCAATTTGAAAACAATAAAGTTATCAAAATGTCCCTCTAAGGTTGCAGAATGTTCTTGGATATCAACTTGAGCTAGGAAGTTTTTCAAAGGTTTGAAAAATAGTTGAGTGCATGTTTGTTGGGACGAGGTAAACGATTTCAGCACGTTTTTTCAGTGAATGTTTAAACTTCAGTGCGAATTTAAACCTAGCTTAAACGGCCACTCTGTATTAGATAAACTCTAGTCAATTTTGTCTGTGGCTTAAACTTGCACTGAAAAACCGGGCCTCAAATCAATTTCCACCGAACCTCCTGATATGCCCTAATGTCTATAAGTACATACGTCTTGTGTGTGCCTTCTATTTCCTTCAGATCTGCAGTCCACTTCAATCTTTCAGAAATACGTCGATTTCGCCTGCTAGACCATTTGTGAAATTTCTTTCCGCAATCATCGCTTTATGTTCTTTTATGGGCTACTTGTTGTTGTTCCATTGTAGCTGTGTTTTTTATTTTTTGACTTTAATTCTATTCCTATTCTGTCGCCACTCACTTTCTTTTGTATGAATACATATTTATGTACATATCATTTTCTTCTTTATTTCCTTTTATTTTTATACCCAGCTGTACCTGTACACAGGGTATTATAACTTTGTTAGGATAACGGTTGGTTGTACAGGTATAAAGGAATCGAGATAGATATAGACTTCCATATATCAATATGATCAGGATCGAAAAAAAATTTGATTGAGCCATGTCCGTCCGTCTGTCCGTCCGTCCGTCCGTCCGTCTGTCCGTTAACACGATAACTTGAGCAAATAATGAGATATCTTCACCAAATTTGGCATGCGTACTTATTTGGGTTCAGAATAGATTGCTATTGAAAATGGGTAAAATCGGACCATAACCACGCCCCTTTTTCGATATCGAAAATTTCGAAAAACGTATAAAATGGGTTAATTCAATATTAGAAGCAGCTACAATGATAAAATTTGCAATATGTATTGATTTAGATGTTCTAAGGCCGATTTTATAAAAAATTTTGAAAAGGGGGCGTGGTACCGCCCACGTATATTTGAAGAAATTTTAAAATTTTGACTCTCAATAACTTCAGAACAGTTTATGCTAGTATAACGAAATTTCGTAGAGGCCATACTATTGTTGTGGTAAATTCAGCTATAGAAAATAAACGAAATCGCTTCGCGACCACGCCTACTTTTTCATAAAAGTTATATTGAAAGGAGGTGGAAATATTGAAAAGTCCATATCTAATTAACTGATTTCGCTATAATAATATAATTTGGTACATACATCAACTTTCATATTCTTTACATAATTTTTTCAAAATTTTGGAAAGTGGGCGTGGCACCGCCCACTTATGAGTCAAGCAATTTTTAAATTCGACTGCTAACAACTTCAGAACGGTGTGAGATAGATTTACGAAACTAGGTACCAGGCATGTTATGTTTATGTAGAGTACTACCACAGAAAATAAGAAAAATCGGTGAACGATCACGCCCACCTTATGTGCACAGCTGGGTATGTAATGTTCGGTTTCACCCGAACTTAGACTTCCTTACTTGTTTATTTTATAATTTTTGGTTATACTTTGCTAAGCGTTTTTCTGCTGAGTTGGCGCAAATTTCTATTCCATTCAATGTTGTCAACATTTGTGTGGAGAGTTTGTTCTTTATTGTTATTGTCATTGTTAATATTGTTGTTGTTGCTATTGCTGCTGCTATTACCCTAGAAATGGGCTCACACTCACTTGGCTTAACCACTTTGTTCACAATTGCGTTTGCGTTGGCTTTGATGGTGTTGCAAGTGTAGTGGTATATGCCACTTCAGAAACGCATTGTTCGTCCTGATTGCAATGCAGAAGAATAAAAGAATGTGCATATGAAAGAAATAAGTAACGAGGGCATAGCCCTACCAAAAAAAATTTAATGTTTTATAAAACTTGGTTGATTTGGTCAAGCATCTTATAGCATGTGGGCTGACCATTAGACTGGGCCTTACTTTGTATGAAAAATTTAAAATGCATGAATCCAAAGGTATTCGCACGGAATAATGTGAGGTTGGGGATACAAATTAACATGAGGTAAGTTTCATAGCCATCTGCAGACTATAAATTGACCCAAATTAACCCTTTATCAGCCCATGTGTCTAAGTTAAAACAATTTTTTTAAATCGGCGTTTTATTGTTTTACTATGCGCCAGAAATACTCTACAATATTCCTCAAATAAAAATTACTTGAATTCGTCTTTCCAAACAGTCCTTGAGTTAATAACTCAAATATTTAATATTATTTATTTAAAAAATTTTTTTCCATAAGGCACAATTTTTGATGAGATACTTTTGGCGATAGTTTTCTACAACTTGGAGTAAATATTGCTTGTCTTCTTCGTCGTAAGTTAAAAAAAAAAAAAAAACTAATGGCGGCGATATACCAACAGGTTATCATAATCTCTAACGAGACTTTTAGCCGAGCTTCTCTTTCCAACTTGTGGTGTGTTGCTTTTGAGTTTTTCCTACAAGTTGGCGGGACCTACAGTTTTTTGCCGACTCCGAACGGCACTTGCAAAGCAAATGAATTTTTTTTTTTGCTGAGAAGGTTCTCATGGCAGAAATACACCCGGAGAGTTTGCCGATTGTTTTTCTAAATATTTTTTGATGTTACTTTTGCCGGGCATCGAACCGCCACGACTTGGTGTAGAAGGCCGAACACTTAACCGCTACACCACGGCGGCCGCCATAAGTCGTAAGTTAAGGCACGGTTAAAATCTGTTATTAGTTTCACCGCTCTTTCTGCAGGATCATTTACAACAGTCAAGCTTTGACATATACGCTGTCCCTCACTATAACTTTCTTTATGTGGCCAATTTGAAGGATCAAATTTTAAGAATTCCATATCAATATTGAAACGATTAAATAGCCGCCATGTACGTGGTGTGACAAAATCGCGTATGTCATTATTCGCGAATGCTTTCATTTGTTCGACTGTGACCACTAATCGTTTTGGAATATCATTCTCGTTGTATTCGCTATCTAAGATACCAAGAGCTTGTACCATTTTTCGCTTTATTGTGAAGGAGATTGTGTCGTCAAAAAATCCAAGTGCTATAGCTTCTTCTGATAAATACCACAAATGATTTTTAATTTTACACAGTAGGGCATTCGAAACTTTTTCGTCGAAATATGCAATCGCGTCTTGAATAAATTGCAGATCTAATTGTGCTGCATTAATAGCATTTACACATCCGAACCAATGACGAACGAACATACGTGTCAAAAAAATACAAATGTTTTGAAGACCTTTTAGTTCCGCTTCCGTCATTTCAAACTGGTCCCGAAACAAACAAATTTTGTAACAGTAAATATCTTTAGACATGAACCTTGCAGGCGATGTAGCTCCAGGTAAACGAATCTGCTTAAAATTTGGAACTTCCTCTCCAATGAAGAGCAGCGATAACTGTAACAACTCTTTGTAATCCCCTCGAGCGTGCTTCGATTTTAATGCTTCAATACAAAAGTTCTTATGCATATCAATTTCGGCTGCAGAGAATTTTGATTTTACTTCTTCGTCCAATATTCCACACTTAAAATTATTAATATTCATGTTTTTTCAGTTTTTGGAGAAACGGTTGAAAAGAAGAACTTCAGATGACGTTGTTTTGCCGAAGTTCAACTCAAAAACAGCTTTAACCAGCAGTTCGCTAATGTGATGACGACATGGTAGAAAAAGTAAACCACGGCCCAATTTTGCTTCAAGTAAATGTGCAGCAGCTTTTTCAGCGCCAGTATTTACCGAAGTTGTATCAAATGCAACAACTTCAATCAAATTATCCATTTTCCACTTACATAAAAAACTAATAATAGCTTCAGATATCATTTCACCACTAGATTCTTCAAGCTTTGCAATACCAATTAGTTTTTCTACGTTGTTTGATGTTATAACAAGAGCTAGTCGATCTACTTTATTCTTGCCTTTCATTTCAGGGAGCATATTGCTGTCCCAGTGCAATACAAATACGTCAGGAACCTATGTATGCAGATATTATTTATTCATTTAACGTAATGTAAATATTTGTATACCAATTCTTTTATTCTTCGATTAAAATGAATACTAACCTGAAATTTATCGATGATCTCTTGAGCTCTTTCACGACGATGTTCTTGCCGTATTCTTTGAAGCGTTGTTCGGTTGAGAATGAAATCTTCTACTTTGATATCAATCGTGTCAGGCTTAATTTTATGTATTTTTGCTAATACGGCCGAGAGTGTTGCGGATGTCAAATGTAGTGCTTCACGATCACTGATGCGGCATTTGTCCATGCTCGCGAGCATACGATCATCTATGAAGCTAATTTTTCCTCGAGACATTAAACCTGCTATTTGTGATTGGCAATCACCGTCGGGAGTGGAATATTCCATTTCTGATTCATTATCACTCAAGAAGTCTCTTTTCAATTCGAATGAACCTAGGTAAGTAATTAAATGATAAACAGATATGACATAAAATGTCAGTTGTGTTCTTATTAACAACTTACTTTGTGCTTGCAACTCTTCTTGATATTTTTTTTTTCGTCTTTTCTCTTCATCTAATCTTTTGCATTTGCGTTTTCGTTTTCGCTCCAAGGAAGCATCAATTCCACCCATACTTCCGGGTCGACCTTTTTGTCTTTGTAGCATAAGAAAAGTTTTGTCTTCCTCTATTTCCATTGTGTCCAGTGCATTCGAAGCCGCAATGTCAAATATGAAGTTTTCTATTTTTTCACAGAATGCTTCTCTATTTTTTCTTTGCCGTTCATAACAGGAATACCTGAGCTTACACAAAACCTTCCACTCTTCATAAAGTTTATAAAATTTGTTCACACAGTTTTTTTCGGTCAACGTAGGAATGTTTGCTTTTTCATAAAATGCTATTGTAGCATTAATTGTACTGGTCACAGCTACTTTAACCGACTTTTTTTCCACACGTGTTAGATAAAAGAATAACTGCAGAACTTGTTTCATACTCGGCAATTTTGCTCCTTTAAGTTCTGCTTCACAATTCCCAACTAGAAATACCGCGTCTTGATTGGATCGGAGTTGCTTCTTGGATGAACTTGACGATGTAGAAGCCATTTCACTAATAAAATTAACAATTTTTCCTTGCTAAGTTGACTTTGTTCTTTATAAAAAACTTCCGCAAACACTTGTTGGGACTCTTTCTTCTTTTGCTGACTACTTCTGGTAAAACTGTCAAACGATCAGCTGTTTGGCAATTTACTTCCCTGCAGGAACATTTTTATCAGAACGTTAAGAGCTGTGTGAAAAAAATGATTCATGCGTTCACTAATTTCTTGTAGGGATGTGAATGTTTTTATGCGTGTGTGCGGAAATTGACAATTTTTTACATTTTTTACTAGAATCTGTTTGTTTGAGAAAAATTTACCCACGCGCTGCAGGAACCAGACAAGCCGACATATGTTTCGATGATACTGGAATTACATCTCTTCATGGACTTTTCTTCCCGGCATTGTGAGAGTCGAACTCACAACACTGTAGTGACTTGTATGCTAGAAGGTCTAACACCTTAGGCCACTACCCAGCTTGAAGGTAAACCCTTCTCAGTGTCCATTTATGCATATATTTATACTTCCATATAGAACATTTCTTTAATTTCAATGCTAACTTATATGAAAGATTTGCGAATTTTTAGGACTTGGTGTGAAAACCTATGAAAGAATTTTCTATGCTTAATGCACGAATATTTTTTCATTTAAACATTTAAACTCTTTGTTGCTTTTGACTTGTAGTCTATTGCTGTAAATACCGACGGTATTGTGAAGCAATTTTCGGGATTGTATGAAAATCTGTTTGTTTGAGAAAAATTTACCCACGCGCTGCAGGAACCAGACAAGCCGACATATGTTTCGATGATACTGGAATTACATCTCTTCATGGACTTTTCTTCCCGGCATTGTGAGAGTCGAACTCACAACACTGTAGTGACTTGTATGCTAGAAGGTCTAACACCTTAGGCCACTACCCAGCTTGAAGGTAAACCCTTCTCAGTGTCCATTTATGCATATATTTATACTTCCATATAGAACATTTCTTTAATTTCAATGCTAACTTATATGAAAGATTTGCGAATTTTTAGGACTTGGTGTGAAAACCTATGAAAGAATTTTCTATGCTTAATGCACGAATATTTTTTCATTTAAACATTTAAACTCTTTGTTGCTTTTGACTTGTAGTCTATTGCTGTAAATACCGACGGTATTGTGAAGCAATTTTCGGGATTGTATGAAAATCTGTTTGTTTGAGAAAAATTTACCCACGCGCTGCAGGAACCAGACAAGCCGACATATGTTTCGATGATACTGGAATTACATCTCTTCATGGACTTTTCTTCCCGGCATTGTGAGAGTCGAACTCACAACACTGTAGTGACTTGTATGCTAGAAGGTCTAACACCTTAGGCCACTACCCAGCTTGAAGGTAAACCCTTCTCAGTGTCCATTTATGCATATATTTATACTTCCATATAGAACATTTCTTTAATTTCAATGCTAACTTATATGAAAGATTTGCGAATTTTTAGGACTTGGTGTGAAACCTATGAAAGAATTTTCATACTTAATTAAGCACGAATATTTTTCCAGTTTTAACATTTAAACTCTTTGTTGCTTTTTTGACTTGTAGTCTATTGCTGTAAATACCGACGGTATTTACAAGCAATTTTCGGGATTGTATGAAAATGTGTTTTTTGAGAAAAATTTACCTACGCGCTGCAGGAACCAGACAAGCCGACATATGTTTCGATGATACTGGAGTTACATCTCATCAAGGACTTTTCTTCCCGGCATTGTGAGAGTCGAACTCACAACACTGTAGTGACTTGTATGCTAGAAGGTCTAGCACTTTAGACCACTACCCTTGAATGTAAACCCTTCTCAGTGTCCATTTATGCATATATTTATACTTCCATATAGAACATTTCTTTAATTTCAATGCTAACTTATATGAAAGATTTGCGAATTTTTAGGACTTGGTGTGAAACCTATGAAAGAATTTTCATAACTTAATTAAGCACGAATATTTTTCCATTTTTAACATTTAAACTCTTTGTTGCTTTTTTGACTTGTAGTCTATTGCTGTAAATACCGACGGTATTTACAAGCAATTTTCGGTATTGTATGAAAATGTGTTTTTTTGAGAAATAATTACCTACGCGCTGCAGGAACCAGACAAGCCGACATATGTTTCGATGATACTGGAGTAACATCTCTTCAAGGACTTTTCTTCACGGCATTGTGAGAGTCGAACTCACAACACTGTAGTGACTTGTATGCTAGAAGGTCTAGCACTTTAGGCCACTACCCAGCTTGAAGGTAAACCCTTCTCAGTGTCCATTTATGCATATATTTATACTTCCATATAGAACATTTCTTTAATTTCAATGCTAACTTATATGAAAGATTTGCGAATTTTTAGGACTTGGTGTGAAACCTATGAAAGAATTTTCATACTTAATTAAGCACGAATATTTTTCCATTTTTAACATTTAAACTCTTTGTTGCTTTTTTGACTTGTAGTCTATTGCTGTAAATACCGACGGTATTTACAAGCAATTTTCGGGATTGTATGAAAATGTGTTTTTTTGAGAAAAATTTACCTACGCGCTGCAGCAACCAGACAAGCCGACATATGTTTCGATGATACTGGAGTTACATCTCTTCAAGGACTTTTCTTCCCGGCATTGTGAGAGTCGAACTCACAACACTGTAGTGACTTGTATGCTAGAAGGTCTAGCACTTTAGGCCACTACCCTTGAAGGTAAACCCTTCTCAGTGTCCATTTATGCATATATTTATACTTCCATATAGAACATTTCTTTAATTTCAATGCTAACTTATATTAAAGAGTTAAGCACGAATATTTTTCCATTTTTAACATTTAAACTCTTTGTTGCTTTTTTGACTTGCAGTCTATTGCTGTAAATACCGACGGTATTTACAAGCAATTTTCGGGATTGTATGAAAATGTGTTATTTGAGAAAAAAAAAATTTACCTACGCGCTGCAGGAACCAGACAAGCCGACATATGTTTCGATGATACTGGAGTTACATCTCTTCAAGGACTTTTCTTCCCGGCATTGTGAGAGTCGAACTCACAACACTGTAGTGACTTGTATGCTAGAAGGTCTAGCACTTTAGGCCACTACCCAGCTTGAAGGTAAACCCTTCTCAGTGTCCATTTATGCATATATTTATACTTCCATATAGAACATTTCTTTAATTTCAATACTAACTTATATGAAAGATTTGCGAATTTTTAGGACTTGGTGTGAAACCTATGAAAGAATTTTCATACTTAATTAAGCACGAATATTTTTCAATTTTTAACATTTAAACTCTTTGTTGCTTTTTTGACTTGTAGTCTATTGCTGTAAATACCGACGGTATTTACAAGCAATTTTCGGGATTGTATGAAAATGTGTTTTTTGAGAAAGATTTACCTACGCGCTGCAGCAACCAGACAAGCCGACATATGTTTCGATGATACTGGGGTTACATCTCTTCAAGGACTTTTCTTCCCGGCATTGTGAGAGTCGAACTCACAACACTGTAGTGACTTGTATGCTAGAAGGTCTAGCACTTTAGGCCACTACCCAGCTTGAAGGTAAACCCTTCTCAGTGTCCATTTATGCATATATTTATACTTCCATATAGAACATTTCTTTAATTTCAATGCTAACTTATATGAAAGATTTGCGAATTTTTAGGACTTGGTGTGAAACCTATGAAAGAATTTTCATACTTAATTAAGCACGAATATTTTTCCATTTTTAACATTTAAACTCTTTGTTGCTTTTTTGACTTGTAGTCTATTGCTGTAAATACCGACGGTATTTACAAGCAATTTTCGGGATTGTATGAAAATGTGTTTTTTGAGAAAAATTTACCTACGCGCTGCAGCAACCAGACAAGCCGACATATGTTTCGATGATACTGGAGTTACGTCTCTTCAAGGACTTTTCTTCCCGGCATTGTGAGAGTCGAACTCACAACACTGTAGTGACTTGTATGCTAGAAGGTCTAGCACTTTAGGCCACTACCCAGCTTGAAGGTAAACCCTTCTCAGTGTCCATTTATGCATATATTTATACTTCCATATAGAACATTTCTTTAATTTCAATGCTAACTTATATGAAAGATTTGCGAATTTTTAGGACTTGGTGTGAAACCTATGAAAGAATTTTCATACTTAATTAAGCACGAATATTTTTCCATTTTTAACATTTAAACTCTTTGTTGCTTTTTTGACTTGTAGTCTATTGCTGTAAATACCGACGGTATTTACAAGCAATTTTCGGGATTGTATGAAAATGTGTTTTTTGAGAAAAATTTACCTACGCGCTGCAGGAACCAGACAAGACGACATATGTTTCGATGATACTGGAGTTACATCTCTTCAAGGACTTTTCTTCCCGGCATTGTGAGAGTCGAACTCACAACACTGTAGTGACTTGTATGCTAGAAGGTTTAGGCCACTACCCAGCTTGAAGGTAAACCCTTCTCAGTGTCCATTTATGCATATATTTATACTTCCATATAGAAAATTTCTTTAATTTCAATGCTAACTTATATGAAAGATTTGCGAATTTTTAGGACTTGGTGTGAAACCTATGAAAGAATTTTCATACTTAATTAAGCACGAATATTTTTCCATTTTTAACATTTAAACTCTTTGTTGCTTTTTTGACTTGTAGTCTATTTCTGTAAATACCGACGGTATTTACAAGCAATTTTCGGGATTGTATGAAAATGTATTTTTTGAGAAAAATTTACCTACGCGCTGCAGGAACCAGACAAGCCGACATATGTTTCGATGATACTGGAGTTACATCTCTTCAAGGACTTTTCTTCCCGGCATTGTGAGAGTCGAACTCACAACACTGTAGTGACTTGTATGCTAGAAGGTCTAGCACTTTAGGCCACTACCCTTGAAGGTAAACCCTTCTCAGTGTCCATTTATGCATATATTTATACTTCCATATAGAACATTTCTTTAATTTCAATGCTAACTTATATGAAAGATTTGCGAATTTTTAGGACTTGGTGTGAAACCTATGAAAGAATTTTCATACTTAATTAAGCACGAATATTTTTCCATTTTTAACATTTAAACTCTTTGTTGCTTTTTTGACTTGTAGTCTATTGCTGTAAATACCGACGGTATTTACAAGCAATTTTCGGGATTGTATGAAAATGTGTTTTTTGAGAAAAATTTACGTACGCGCTGCAGGAACCAGACAAGCCGACATATGTTTCGATGATACTGGAGTTACATCTCTTCAAGGACTTTTCTTCCCGGCATTGTGAGAGTCGAACTCACAACACTGTAGTGACTTGTATGCTAGAAGGTCTAGCACTTTAGGCCACTACCCAGCTTGAAGGTAAACCCTTCACAGTGTCCATTTATGCATATATTTATACTTCCATATAGAACATTTCTTTAATTTCAATGCTAACTTATATGAAAGATTTGCGAATTTTTAGGACTTGGTGTGAAACCTATGAAAGAATTTTCATACTTAATTAAGCACGAATATTTTTCCATTTTTAACATTTAAACTCTTTGTTGCTTTTTTGACTTGCAGTCTATTGCTGTAAATACCGACGGTATTTACAAGCAATTTTCGGGATTGTATGAAAATGTGTTATTTGAGAAAAAAAAATTTACCTACGCGCTGCAGGAACCAGACAAGCCGACATATGTTTCGATGATACTGGAGTTACATCTCTTCAAGGACTTTTCTTCCCGGGATTGTGAGAGTCGAACTCACAACACTGTAGTGACTTGTATGCTAGAAGGTCTAGCACTTTAGGCCACTACCCAGTTTGAAGGTAAACCCTTCTCCGTGTCCATTTATGCATATATTTATACTTCCATATAGAACATTTCTTTAATTTCAATGCTAACTTATATGAAAGATTTGCGAATTTTTAGGACTTGGTGTAAAACCTATGAAAGAATTTTCATACTTAATTAAGCACTAATATTTTTCCATTTTTAACATTTAAACTCTTTGTTGCTTTTTTGACTTGTAGTCTATTGCTGTAAATACCGACCGTAGTTACAAGCAATTTTCGGGATTGTATGAAAATGTGTTTTTTGAGAAAAATTTACCTACGCGCTGCAGGAACCAGACAAGCCGACATATGTTTTGATGATACTGGAGTTACATCTCTTCAAGGACTTTTCTTCCCGGCATTGTGAGAGTCGAACTCACAACACTGTAGTGACTTGTATGCTAGAAGGTCTAGCACTTTAGGCCACTACCCAGCTTGAAGGTAAACCCTTCTCAGTGTCCATTTATGCATATATTTATACTTCCATATAGAACATTTCTTTAATTTCAATGCTAACTTATATGAAAGATTTGCGAATTTTTAAGACTTGGTGTGAAACCTATGAAGAATTTTCATACTTAATTAAGCACGAATATTTTTCCTTTTTTAACATTTAAACTCTTTGTTGCTTTTTTGACTTGCAGTCTATTGCTGTAAATACCGACCGTAGTTACAAGCAATTTTCGGGATTGTATGAAAATGTGTTTTTTGAGAAAAATTTACCTACGCGCTGCAGGAACCAGACAAGCCGACATATGTTTTGATGATACTGGAGTTACATCTCTTCAAGGACTTTTCTTCCCGGCATTGTGAGAGTCGAACTCACAACACTGTAGTGACTTGTATGCTAGAAGGTCTAGCACTTTAGGCCACTACCCAGTTTGAAGGTAAACCCTTCTCCGTGTCCATTTATGCATATATTTATACTTCCATATAGAACATTTCTTTAATTTCAATGCTAACTTATATGAAAGATTTGCGAATTTTTAGGACTTGGTGTAAAACCTATGAAAGAATTTTCATACTTAATTAAGCACTAATATTTTTCCATTTTTAACATTTAAACTCTTTGTTGCTTTTTTGACTTGTAGTCTATTGCTGTAAATACCGACCGTATTTACAAGCAATTTTCGGGATTGTATGAAAATGTGTTTTTTGAGAAAAATTTACCTACGCGCTGCAGGAACCAGACAAGCCGACATATGTTTCGATGATACTGGAGTTACATCTCTTCAAGGACTTTTCTTCCCGGCATTGTGAGAGTCGAACTCACAACACTGTAGTGACTTGTATGCTAGAAGGTCTAGCACTTTAGGCCACTACCCAGCTTGAAGGTAAACCCTTCTCAGTGTCCATTTATGCATATATTTATACTTCCATATAGAACATTTCTTTAATTTCAATGCTAACTTATATGAAAGATTTGCGAATTTTTAAGACTTGGTGTGAAACCTATGAAGAATTTTCATACTTAATTAAGCACGAATATTTTTCCTTTTTTAACATTTAAACTCTTTGTTGCTTTTTTGACTTGCAGTCTATTGCTGTAAATACCGACGGTATTTACAAGCAATTTTCGGGATTGTATAAAAATGTGTTATTTGAGAAAAAAAAATTTACCTACGCGCTGCAGGAACCAGACAAGCCGACATATGTTTCGATGATACTGGAGTTACATCTCTTCAAGGACTTTTCTTCCCGGCATTGTGAGAGTCGAACTCACAACACTGTAGTGACTTGTATGCTAGAAGGTCTAGCACTTTAGGCCACTACCCAGCTTGAGGGTAAACCCTTCTCAGTGTCCATTTATGCATATATTTATACTTCCATATAGAACATTTCTTTAATTTTAATGCTAACTTATATGAAAGATTTGCGAATTTTTAGGACTTGGTGTGAAACCTATGAAAGAATTTTCATACTTAATTAAGCACGAATATTTTTCCATTTTTAACATTTAAACTCTTTGTTGCTTTTTTGACTTGTAGTCTATTGCTGTAAATACCGACGGTATTTACAAGCAATTTTCGGGATTGTATGAAAATGTGTTTTTTGAGAAAAATTTACGTACGCGCTGCAGGAACCAGACAAGCCGACATATGTTTCGATGATACTGGAGTTACATCTCTTCAAGGACTTTTCTTCCCGGCATTGTGAGAGTCGAACTCACAACACTGTAGTGACTTGTATGCTAGAAGGTCTAGCACTTTAGGCCACTACCCAGCTTGAAGGTAAACCCTTCACAGTGTCCATTTATGCATATATTTATACTTCCATATAGAACATTTCTTTAATTTCAATGCTAACTTATATGAAAGATTTGCGAATTTTTAGGACTTGGTGTGAAACCTATGAAAGAATTTTCATACTTAATTAAGCACGAATATTTTTCCATTTTTAACATTTAAACTCTTTGTTGCTTTTTTGACTTGCAGTCTATTGCTGTAAATACCGACGGTATTTACAAGCAATTTTCGGGATTGTATGAAAATGTGTTATTTGAGAAAAAAAAATTTACCTACGCGCTGCAGGAACCAGACAAGCCGACATATGTTTCGATGATACTGGAGTTACATCTCTTCAAGGACTTTTCTTCCCGGCATTGTGAGAGTCGAACTCACAACACTGTAGTGACTTGTATGCTAGAAGGTCTAGCACTTTAGGCCACTACCCAGTTTGAAGGTAAACCCTTCTCCGTGTCCATTTATGCATATATTTATACTTCCATATAGAACATTTCTTTAATTTCAATGCTAACTTATATGAAAGATTTGCGAATTTTTAGGACTTGGTGTAAAACCTATGAAAGAATTTTCATACTTAATTAAGCACTAATATTTTTCCATTTTTAACATTTAAACTCTTTGTTGCTTTTTTGACTTGTAGTCTATTGCTGTAAATACCGACCGTAGTTACAAGCAATTTTCGGGATTGTATGAAAATGTGTTTTTTGAGAAAAATTTACCTACGCGCTGCAGGAACCAGACAAGCCGACATATGTTTTGATGATACTGGAGTTACATCTCTTCAAGGACTTTTCTTCCCGGCATTGTGAGAGTCGAACTCACAACACTGTAGTGACTTGTATGCTAGAAGGTCTAGCACTTTAGGCCACTGCCCAGCTTGAAGGTAAACCCTTCTCAGTGTCCATTTATGCATATATTTATACTTCCATATAGAACATTTCTTTAATTTCAATGCTAACTTATATGAAAGATTTGGAAATTTTTAGGACTTGGTGTGAAACCTATGAAAGAATTTTCATACTTAATTAAGCACGAATATTTTTCCAGTTTTAACATTTAAACTCTTTGTTGCTTTTTTGACTTGTAGTCTATTGCTGTAAATACCGACGGTATTTACAAGCAATTTTCGGGTTTGTATGAAAATGTGTTTTTTGATAAAAATTTACCTACGCGCTGCAGGAACCAGACAAGCCGACATATGTTTCGATGATACTGGAGTTACATCTCTTCAAGGACTTTTCTTCCCGGCATTGTGAGAGTCGAACTCACAACTCTGTAGTGACTTGTATGCTAGAAAGTCTAGCACTTTAGGCCACTACCCAGCTTGAAGGTAAACCCTTCTCAGTGTCCATTTATGCATATATTTATACTTCCATATAGAACAAATTTTTTAATTCCAATGCTAACTTATATGAAAGATTTGCGAATATTTAGGACTTGGTGTGAAACCTATGAAAGAATTTTCATACTTAATTAAGCACGAATATTTTTCCGTTTTTAACATTTAAACTCTTTGTTGCTTTTTTGACTTGTAGTCTATTGCTGTAAATACCGACGGTATTTACAAGCAATTTTCGGGATTGTATGAAAATGTGTTTTTTGAGAAAAATTTACGTACGCGCTGCAGGAACCAGACAAGCCGACATATGTTTCGATGATACTGGAGTTACATCTCTTCAAGGACTTTTCTTCCCGGCATTGTGAGAGTCGAACTCACAACACTGTAGTGACTTGTATGCTAGAAGGTCTAGCACTTTAGGCCACTACCCAGCTTGAAGGTAAACCCTTCTCAGTGTCCATTTATGCATATATTTATACTTCCATATAGAACATTTCTTTAATTTCAATGCTAACTTATATGAAAGATTTGCGAATTTTTAAGACTTGGTGTGAAACCTATGAAGAATTTTCATACTTAATTAAGCACGAATATTTTTCCTTTTTTAACATTTAAACTCTTTGTTGCTTTTTTGACTTGCAGTCTATTGCTGTAAATACCGACGGTATTTACAAGCAATTTTCGGGATTGTATAAAAATGTGTTATTTGAGAAAAAAAAATTTACCTACGCGCTGCAGGAACCAGACAAGCCGACATATGTTTCGATGATAC